>JAZGTI010001608.1:0-42762 GCA_036877585.1 Botia kubotai
AGATGGGTCATCATGGCCATGTCCTCAATCTTGTCAAACTTGGGAGGATTCATTGGGTGGACATCCTCCTCTTTGGCAACCCTCTCCTATAAATGAGATTCAGAAGACATTTTATTTGCAGTATGTACTAATTAATTAATTAATTAATATATTTTTTATTAAATTAATATGTAAACGAAATGTTACCTCCTTGGTGTCAAGCACTACGACAGTGACTTTGCCACCATCTTTGCTCTTGATTGTTCCTTTGACGTACAGCTCCTTATCATCAGCCACATAGCAGGCAGTCTTAGCATCAAAGGGTTTGTTCTGAGCCTCAATTCTCTCCTTCTCAGGCTTACGAAGGTAAATGGCAGCCTTGCCATAAACGGCCATCTCCGCGTCTGTACTCATGGCGGCGGCTTACTGTAGTGATGAGAGGATGATCACATAAATGTATCATGTTTGTTCTAAAATGCAGTTATTGCATCATTTATGTCTGGTTTAAGTGATAATGTGAAAAATCTGTAGCCCAAGCACTACTAACATACACTTACAGAGTTTAAAACTTTACACTTTTGTTTGCTGTTTGAAACGACAAGCTACAGACATTAATAAAATGTACCTCTTTCTACCTTCCCAGGAGTAATGATGTGTTTCCAGCAGCCCTGTGATACATTTCAAGGTTACATAACATTCTGGTGATTTATGTTTCAAACTGCTTATGAAAAGTATCACATTTTGATATTTAGATCATTGCAAATATCCAAAATATTATAGTATAGTCTCATGCCACCTCTATCATAAACACATTTTATCACAATAATAAAATAATGATAAAAATAATCAGCAGCAGTAATTATATCTATCAAGCAACAAGGTTAGAAAGAATTCTCACCACAACCCAGAACTTGGCTGTCTCCTCAACAGTACCCAATGCTAGTCCATAGCCCCTTATATTGGGTTTGTTCTGCAAACCAAGCAGAAGTTAAAAATGGCTAATGTCTTCAAACCTCAAACGTAAGTCAAGGATCGATCAGCAGAAACACTTGGTGCTGGCAATCATCCAGAAGATAGATGGCAAACTGCAATGCATATTACCTTTCATCCAATATTTAATTAGTAATAAAGAAAAACGTGGTACATGGAATCAAATTTAATGTGCCAATTTGAAGACATACTGAGCAAAAGAGCAGCCATTTAAACACAAATAATACATTTGTTTAATACATCCATCTCAATGTCACTGACATACAGCAACTGATTATGAATGACATTCAACACTATCTTTAAACATGTTAACAGGTGTATTCTAAAACATCAGTGAATCTAAAGCGGACACTGGATTAATCACACAGGGATTAGTTCTTATTTAATCTAACCTTTAAAAGTCAAGGAGATATTTGCAGAAGTACTTTGTCATCATCTGCACCATCATCACGGCTTGACAGGAGCAAACATTCCCTGCAGTGTTTTAACACAAGCACACAGCATCTTATACAGTCTATAACGACTAAAATATATCGAAGAACACAATATATGTAAGGACAATATATTGTGCAGCTTCATTTTAAAAAAGGCATCGATATTCAACCGGTCTCTGTCAGGTTTCAGTAAATAAAATATGGACATTTAAGATGTGGGAAAAGAGATGATAACGGTGATGACAATGCGGTTGCAAATCGTGGTGTCAAAATTAGCGTTACAGATTTGTTAAGCATGCGATGAAGCTTATGAAACTACTAGAAAATGTAAACTGATATTTTATATTCCCAGGTTTGCCCCATGTTCTCTTGATAAATGGCTAAATCAGTTTTGTTAGCTATGAACAGTATTGAAATATCACATCATACATACATAACTATGAAATTAAGTACATTGTTTTTGTTATATTGTAGAAACACAACAGTCATTATGCAAATAAACGTAAAGTGTCCCACTGGAATTGGGCCTTTTTTGGAAAATGTACTGTTTTCTTTCTGGCCTTGTAACTCAGAAACAGACATCAACACTAGCATAACATTTGTCTGATTTTTTACAGCAGGGCAAGTGCATGTGACTTCGAGCTCGGCACATTCTTAGAATGCATAGCCTCAGCTTGTAGCTCTTGAACATTTCTACAACCCTAACCTTCTAAAGGCTGAGACACATTCAAATCAATGTAAATGACCAAAATGACACAGCCTTACAACTTTAAATTGGTTGGCACAAAACTGAATTGAAATACAACCTTTATCCAAGACCTTTTTATCTGTTACTGTTCAGGGTATAATAATAAAATGAAAGGCATCCTAACCCTAATAAACATTTGACTTTTTAGTAAAATGCCAATCTTGGTAACTTGTGCCTGATGTTACTGTGATTCAAACTGAAAGATTAACATCAGGAGGTCAATGTGGGATTTACTTCGATGTAATTTGACACATTATTAAATGAATAATCTTACACTATTGTTGGTGATTATTACTTTAATATTGTTTTTTTTAATCCTCTTAACATACTTAAGATGTAGATTCGCTGAAAACGCATCAAACACACCCAAACATACATCTGAATCTTAATATCATCTGTATCTGATATATTCCCAAACAAAATTGTTACTTTCTCTTCTTCGCACTTATAATATGGATATAACATTCAAATGAAGTGAATACGATGACAGTCTACAAACTCCTCACTTTAACTGTGCCGTAAATCTTTTATTGCCTATTACACTTGCTCATACCACTGACTGTGGAAAGTGGCCCCCCCGGGGCTTGTAGGAATTCTCACTATTTCAACACACCCCCTTCTTCCTGTACAGCTTCAGAGTGGTAATGTAACTGGAGATTCCCTGGACCATATTTTTGGCTTGTCCAACTTGTGCACGCTTGTGTAAGTTATATGATCTTGCCAAGTGGCAGTTCTCAATGTTACAATATTATGTGGCGTTAATTTAAAGCTCAAGTTTCAGCGCTTAATTTAATTTGATGTACTGACAGCAATCATTAAAATATTTTAATAGATTTGGCTCTGTAAAGTTTAGCCGATTCATTCAGTGGTCGGACCATCATGCAGCCTAAGAATAAATCACTGATACAGGGGTTTTAAATTCAGTTTTATTGATACAGATATTTCAATTGTCTATTTGTTGCTGTTACAGTAATTGTTAACTGTTCATTTCTATTATTTTAGATATGCATGTAAGTTTAAAGTTTAGAGTTTAATAAAAACTGCAAAAACAGAAATAATGTAACTGTAACAATTTAATTTTTAAATGTACTCATTATCTTGATTAATTTTAATAACTCAAGATATTATAGTAACACAATACACAAATGTCTTCAGGACACTTTTTGTAAGATGCTCATTTATCCATCTGATAACACATTCTGGTTACTTTTTAAGAAATGATCTCGTATAATGAATAAACACACGAAGGCCTAATACTTCTCACATATGGAATTCATTGTTTGTGTGTTGAAAACACATTTTATGCACATTTGAATATTACAAGGCCAAAAGCAGGTACAAAATGCTAATCATTTGAACAGAGTTCTTTGACACACATAGTGTAACTGAGGACATCTGAGGACTGTTCTTGAGCAAGGTGATGAAAGATGTGAGACATGTACAGAAATAGTTAAGATAGAACTGTGGAGGTAAGGGAAAACCTACCTCTATGCATCTGATGACCCCAAGAACGAAACCAAAGAAGGAAACCTGCCACATAAGCAGTTGGGGCTTGTTTAGAAGTCACCAGTACAGCGCGTCTGTCAGCTCTATTGCTGTGTGTACTGGCTCCACCTAAAGGAAGTAACCTAAAGCGCCTTATTTTGTTGTGTCATCAAATGTAGCAATTTACTCTATTTTTATGGTTTTCATAGACGGTTTTCTCAAAGATTTTTTTACTGTATTTATAACATTATTATAGGGATTGTCATAGGATTGTCATTTTTATATTTTATGATTACTATTTGAGAAATGTAATATTAGTAAAGCAAGCAAGATTTACTGAAATAGCATCTCAAAACAAAGTGTTTGACCTGGCAATTCTTCCACTCTGAAGCCTTTTCCTAATCAGACATAAGGTCATAAAACCGGAGCTGAGAAAGAGTAAATTGGAAATAATTATGCTTCAGATCATAACATGTTTCCTTTGATTATATAATCACCAGAATAGAATTCTTCAAACATTGTTTTTTTAAAGTACACCATATATAGCAACAATTTATGCAATTTTTAATAGTCAAAATATTGTAACCAAAGTAACAACGGAGCTCATCTCAGAACATAAACTATTATGTCACCTATTATGTTTTTATTATTTTTGATACAATATTTTTTTGTAAGGCCAGTATTTACAAATACTTTTAATATTAGCTGTTAAAAACAAAAGATTATAATTTTGCTGTTTCGAAAAAGCTATGTGAAGAAAACATTACCATTAATAAACATTACAAATAGAAGACGGGCTCTGCACAAGTTTACACAACCAATGACTAAGTTACTCTTGCGTAGGCCACTTTTGTTTCTCCACCATGCGAACAGGAATGACAGTCTCGTCAGGGAGGCCAACATTGGAGCCTGGTAATGGGGCCTCTACTAATAGAATACCATCTGGAGACAGCATGGAGCTGATCTGTTTTAGGTCTATGTCAGCTGGAAGCCTAATAAATTACACAACAAAAATGAAAACCACCATGAGTGATAATGGAATAGCACCCTACATTCTGTAAAGATGTAATTACAAAATGCAAATGTTTACACACAATTTTCTGTACTACTTCTAAAAAAAAAAATAAACTGTCATTTGGCTCATTTTCCTTTTTTATATTTAAATTAACAGAAGGCAACGCAGGAACACAACAAAATAAAACCTACAGGTCTCTTACTTGTATTTTCTTGCAAAGTTTCTGGAGAGCAATCTGTTGTTTTCCTGTCGTTCTTCATGATTACCTTTTAAAAGGTGGAATAAAAGAACATGTTTGAAACCTCTAGAAGATCGATCTAATGTCACAGCAAGGAACATTTTAACACAATAACACACATAAAACATGGCCTCTAACAGTCCTCTTACCTGTTATCTCCAAGTATCCCTCTTTGGTTTTGACGCTAATCTCCTCGGCAGAATATGGATTAACGTTTAGACAAATTTTCCAGTTTTGCTGTCCTTTTGTTTGTTTACACATAGCATCAGACACTTTTTCTTGGGATGCAACGCATGACGGGGGAAGAATCTCCATGCGCAAAGAGCTGAAGAGAGGCAAGGACAAAAATCCAGGCCAGGTGGATGCTCCCAGTTGTTTCTTGGCTGAATCTATCCAGCTAACCTCATCAGGTTCAGGGGAACAGGGGAGACCCATGTTTTGGTCAAAAAGATTCATTTGTGCCCTCTCCTTGAGAGGGTCCCATGAACCATTCCGTTGAAATAAAGGACGAGGCATGTTCACACTCAACTTCAGAAGTAGAAAACACCTCGTTTTTAGATTTGAATAGCCTTAAGTATCTATTAAGTAACAGCAAATGGTATTTGCCAACCTGTGGAAAGCTACAGAAACACGTCACACATCTTTATACTGTGTGTGTCTATTTAGCCTTCCTCCAAAACAAAAGGGCTGGGCAAATCTTCTACCTCAGTATTACAGACTGGTATACACAGTGTGATGCCATCCTGTCTTAAATAACAGATCTGAAGGGGAAATGGCAAATTCTTGGTCAACGACACAAGGCACACTGGCAACACTATTGTTCCATTGGTAGCCTCAGTAGCGTGATCACATCTTGTTGCCCTCTCTTTTACCATGGTAACAAACTTTGTTGTAGAACAGCATGTGCTTTCAGCCATTATATCATTTCTAGAGAATTCTTCAGTTGCTAAACACCATTTAGAATCAGATAAAGATGTTACATAAGTATTGATTTTACTACTTGAAAACAATAATAAACTGAGATAAAATACTTTAGATCTAGACTAAAATATACAACCACGATGAAGATGTGTAAACATGAGGTTAGAGCCATTCAGACAAATTATTATAATACAAAAAAAAACAATAAACGCTGCACTCTTGAGTTTTAACATGGAAATAAACACAAGGCAACCGAATCAGTCACTTTCTTTAATTACAAATCATTATCGCAAAGCATTTCACTTCATCACAAATGCCAAAAAGATATTTGTATACAGAAAATCATGTACACAATATCCAACATTCTTGTGTTCAGCATTCTTCTCTCACACACTTCAATTCACAACAGAACCTCACTTCAATTACCTCACTGTGCATCCTGATGAATGATGGTTTACAATGGTTGATTTGAATGGGTAAAAGAGAGGGGCTGATCTGTGATCAGTTCTAAAAGTACAGAAAGAGCGGTTTCAGCAGATATATAATGGGAATGGGAGCAGCGGGGAACAGAAAACAGGAAATAAAGGTTTAAGTGCACATCGTTTTCCATTGAATTGGAATGCTAAAATCAACTCCACAGTGTTTGTGTGGTCCCCTGGCTCAGCAGCAGCGGATAAACTGGAGTGCACTGGAATAAAAATATTAAGAGGTAATTGGACAGAAATCTAACCACATTGCAATTCAAGGAAAAGAGAGGCCAGATGTTTGTGCATGTGTGCATTTTCTCACCGAAGGTGCTGAAGCATCTCAGGCGAAAGGATTTCCCCCAAATGGGTCCCCAAAAGCATTTGCAGGGGCAGCAGCCTGAGTGGCTGGAGTGCTCTGGGACAGAATAAGTATTGGAACACACAAACTGCAATAATTATAATGTCCCACATAACTGACAAGTTTTTACATTACAACCATCATGTTATAAAACAGGTGACTGCACTTACGGTCTTCATGGGTGGTGCTCCGAATGGATCATTTCCAAAAGTGTCATCAAAGATGTTCAAGCCTGCTGTAGGAGTTGCGTTTGAGGGGACAAGGGCTGGATTTGGACTGAAGGCAGCATCCAGAAGCCCTGCCGCTGAGGCTGGAGTTGGACCTGGACCCTGTAGTCCTGCAGCAGCAGGAAAGGATGGCTGGGGAACAAGTTTGGAGGGCCCTAGGGACAAGACAATTTGATTTTTATGTTAATTTTAAGCGTAACTGTTAAAATTGCTATATACAAACTGTTTGCCATATACTGCAAGTTATTGCTTAGAATTGAATGTATACCATTTGAGCTAACAGAGATTTGGGTAATATCGAAGTCATCATGGTCTGCCACCTCCTGAGCCAAGCCAACTTTGGTGGAAAAATACTGGTCAAATGAGCCATTGGTGGTGGGGCAAGTTTCTTTTTCAGATTTCTGGGGCTTGGCCATTTGGAAATCTTTGAACATGTCTTTCCCAGTCTTCTTTTCCTTCTCCCCAAGAGGGTCCAAAGCTGTGAAGGCACTTTTGACTGCTGGGGGTTCTTCTTTAACTGGTGGACGGGGTGGAGGACGAGGGGGAATAATTGTACCCTGTGGCCCACCCATCACTGCACTAGGAGACATCATGGGAGGAAACTGGTTTGGTGGAAATGGGTTAGCCATAGGACCAGAATTTGGCCAGGTTCCAACTGGTGCTGTGGGTCCTGGTTGACCCCAAGCTTGTGTAGCAGTTGGTGCACCAAAAGGTGAAGCTCCATGCTGCCCCCAAGCAGGGGCAGGCAAGCCTCCAAAGGCAGGTGGCTGAGGAAATGGTTGTGGTTGTGCCCCTGGAATGGTTACGTGAGGAACCCCACCCTGAGGCGGAAACATCATGGGTGTCTGACCCCAAGGAGATGAAGTTGTTCCAAGAGTTTGAGTGACAGAGGTAGGTCCCAGAGACAATGAACCTACAGAATACCCAAGTAAATACAAACTACATCAAAAACCAAAAACAAATTTTAGGTGTTCAAGCAATCCAAACAACATTCCATTATTGAAGGTAAATGGCATTTGTCTGAAATATTACCAATGTTAATTAAAAAATTTAAAAAAATCAAACGATCTGCAATTATACCAAGACCAGTGATGGTGGAGGTTGGTGTGGTGTTGAACAGGTCAGCTGGTATAGATGAGTTTAGGTTTGAGGGAGGAGGCTCATTTTGGGTAGGAGGAGCGAAGAGATCAGCTCCAAATAGGTCATTACCAGGTGACTGTTGGGGAAACAATTATTTTATTAACAAACACGTTATTTTAAATCTATTCTAAATAAACTGAAAGTGCCATAGAATATACAGCACTGAGTTCAAAAGAAACAGTTACTACCTGACATTTAATACTTACCCTGCGCATTTAGGTAGAAACAAGAAAAAAAACAATGGTAATAGTCTGAATCTTAAAACGGTTGCATTTCTAAAAGGTGCCTGTGAACTGTCAGTGGACATGCAACTGTTTAGTGCAGCATGCAGTTAGTCATGACAATTAGTCACAGAAAATCTATCACATTAAATTGTGTTAGACAGAGAGAATTTTATGCTTGAAGTGAATACCTCCTGTAAACGCCAAACACTTGCCCACAAAACCAACCTAAAGTACACACCTCAGCTCACTAATAAACACAGATGCCCTAAGACTACAAGGACTTTGCCCAAACCATATTGATAAAATCATATCATTACACTTTGCTTTCTCAAGCCTCACTCCTTCTTTGTAATACAAACAGTGCAAAAAATGAACAAATATTCCGTAAATGTCCTTACATTAAAGTAAACTTATTTCATTAAACTTAATATTACAAATCCAAAAGGATGAAGTCATCAATATAGCACAGGTCATTTCAGGTTTTGTTTGTTTATGCTGAACAACAGTCCTTGTAGTCTTTCTTAGCCTTCAGCTGTGCAGTAAGTGTGACGGAGAACTCCATTAGGAGCGTCTTATTTCAAATGTTCACCTTCTCTCTCCTCCGCATGCATCCAGACTTGAAGCTTTGAGGTGGAGGGCAAATGGCCATCAACCCTCCACTTTGAGCCTCTTTAATGATAGGCGAGGTTTGAAACAATGGGATGGATTTGCTGGGTCCATTACACAGGAGAGGAGTTTGGAGGACAGGCTGATCTGATCTGTGTAACCCATTCAAGATGGGTGGGCTGTGTAATGAGGTACTAAACGAATTCTGGCCAAAAATGGGATTGCTTTTAACATTCTGCTCACATAAAGCAAGTTTGTTTTCTTGTGCATTTAGACTTTGTGTCAACTGGGAATCAAACAGCCCATTAAGTTGCTGAATGCTTGAAAAGTAGTCTTGACTGAGACTTTGCCTTAATTCTGGCCCATTTAAAATGAAACTAGAGAAACCAGAATCTTTGTTGGAAGTGAAATGAGAATCTGATTGGTCTTTGAAGGGAGAAAAAGGATCATCGGCAAAAGGATCTGGATTAGGAGTAGGGAAAAGATCAGATGTGGGTGTGATGGGTCTGTCGGTCGGTGTATTGCAGATGGCAGATGGGTACGAGATGAAAGGATTTCCTTTAGCGGTGACTTGATTGTTATCAATATCAACAGCTAAGCTTAGCAGCAGGACACTGTCAGGCTGATTTTCAGGAGAAATAAAAAATATTCTATAATTAGAAATTGATTTCTGAGATGCAGGAATTTCAAAACAAAAAGAAAGTTTGACATCTACAATTAGAAGATTTCCCATTGGTCTCAAGCACAAGCAATAGCATGCAATCAAAGCTTGCAGTTGTTCTCTTCATTTTCTTAGGTTTGGGTGCCATCTTCTGGCCAAAGAAAATTAAGTCAATATTAGGAGTATTTTACTGTAAGTTTATCATTTGCCTGTACAAATGCTTGAGACCTTTAAATTAGAAATGAGAACTGGAGGACTACTTTAACAAATGTAAAGCAAGACCACGATAGGTTAGGAAGTCAAAGCTCAACTAAAGATTGGATAAATGTTAGTCTAAGGACGAAAGAAAACAAGCCTGAAAGAGAATCAAGGGAAACTCTTCATTCAGTCTAAAGTCTCTAGAAATTCCTGAACATATTTGTAAACAGCCAAAACACAAATCTAAAAAGATTAAGACATAAAACGCCATGCTGAAATGTAAAAACTCGGAGCTTCTGAACAGCGTTATAGTGATGGTTACCGTAGGTGAGTGAATGTCAGGTGGGGTGGACATATCGCCAAACAGGTCCATCTGCTCCACAGTCTGAATTCAACACACACAAAACATGATAATCTGGTGAGAATTATAGAGTACCATTTAAGATGTATTAACAGGATTCTGTTCGTTATAAAATATACAAGTGTCATCTCTTACTTTTACAGCATTGCCTTTGCCATCCAGGGTGAGTAACGCATCGCCACCATTCTGATGACAAAAACATTAAGACTTTAGGGAATACATACACATACATGTACAAATAGAATTAAAATAAACATTCTGGAGCATAGCCGAAAACTGTTTATACCCACCTCGATCACAGAGTTATTTGCTTCACCCTGCAAGATAAAGATTGTCAAAAAAGAAAGGACACAAAGATAAAGAGCTAAATTCATTTAGCATCATTAGGTGACAATTTCTATTACTGTGACAATCCTTAGAAATGACAACTAATTTGAAGAAAACACTTCAAAAACAACAAACTGTCAGGAAGTGATTTGGCACCAAACTATCCATATACTGATGTAAATATTTGATGAACAAAATACTGTATCTTTAGTGGTAAAACTGAATGAGTAAATTAAAAATAATCTTTAGAACCTTCTGTGCAGCCTCTTGCTCCTTCTTTCTCATGTTAAAGATCAGCTGAAACAGATCCTTCAAATCAATGACCAGAGGCTCGGCCTGTAGAAGAATGTAGAAGCAGAAGAGTACATGAGTGCTGTTGTTACATTTTGGATTGCATATTGTACCACACCATCTACTTCAAATCTCATTGTGTTAACTTTAACAAACTTAAACCTGTTGAGCAGTCTTAATAGCAAAGAACTGGTGCTGCCCCTCTGCTCCACACACGTATCCAAATGCTCGGTTATCAGTGACATCACGAGCAATAAATGAGATCTTATTCACCACATGTTCATGCTCAATCACCTGGGTGACGAGAAAGGGAGAAACTTGGTCAACATCAAGTTTAAGACAGAAACATCTGTTAGTGACACAAAGATCAAAAACAGTCAACGAACCCCAGTTTTCTCATCCACAATTTTGATTCCTGTTAGAGAGATGTTCACCCAGATTCTTTGCTTGTGTTTGCCCTGAGAACGAGCAGCGATTGCCATGCCCTGTACAGATAAATAAGACCAAGTAAAGTTTTTCCTAACCAAAACTTAAATCGGGGGCAATGAAGAAATGCTACTGCCATTTAGCAGAGACAAATTTCATCATCCATTCTCACCAGCTATCAGTTCAAAAAGAAGTAATTTTAGACCTGCTCTGTGACATCTGCCACACTACATACAGATAGTGGTTCAAGAGGTCAATCAAAAAATAAGCGTAAAGATTTAAAGAGAAATCAAATCACAGAACTGATGGCGGCCATTTTGCATCTGTACCTTGAGTTTCATCATGGAATCCTGACACATTTTATCTCCTCTGGCTTCTGCAACATCATCCACACCAATAAGCTTGGCTTTATACCTCACACCATCGCCTTGAAACCTGGCCAGCAGAAACTCATCAGTCTTCTCTGGGACTGTGGTGGAAAAAGACAAGCTCACACTAAAAACAGATTTCTGCATGTTTGCAGTAGACAACACTGGCATGATAAAGGACATACAGAAGTGGACACACAGATACCTTTTTTCCTATCCCTCCAGAATGAAGTCTTGGTCACAGGTGGAGTGGTAGTTGTGTCAGTTGCTGGGGTGGATGATGTTGGTTCAGTAGCAGGTTCTGCTGTGGCGGCAGGCACCGTGGTAACAGGCTCTGCATCAGCTGTCTGTGACATGGTGGGTGCTTCGTGGCAAAAGAATGGAAGCAAAAGTTGCGACAAACCCAGCCAGCGGATGAAAAACAAGGCGATACACACAGGTAGGATATTCAGCAAACACACATTCTCAGCTCTGTGCCTAGACAGGGAGAGATAAGAGAAAAGAGAGGTTTAGCATGCTAAAATAAATGTAAGCAGTATACCTTTATTACCTTTATACTGAAGTATAACTTTCAGTGCAGCAGAAACACTGTATATGAATACACATACAAACAGACTTGTTAGATTTTAGGTTGGATCAACAACAAGTGTTCATAGTCAGTACATGTACTGTGACCTTTGCTGTTGTTAGGGGGCTTTGGAAGAATATAGGTTTTACACATGCATCAAAAAATGTAAAACTCTTATTTTACCATGAGCCATGGACTCTGCCATTGACATAGTCAGAGGAAAGTGAGGAAACAATGTCAGCAGAAAAACACTTCCTGCTTTGTAGGCAAATCACAAAAGTGCCTAAAACTCAAACAAGATTTATAGGGGGGAAAAAACACGCACACAAGATTCTCTAAAAGGAACCTCTATTTCTCACTTTCTGTATTCAGCAAACTCCCCATTTTACCCACACAAAATAAAATGGTCAAAATTCTTCATTCTTTTAAATTTTCGTTTTAGATAAAAACTGTAGACTCGCCAACAGAAACTCTGCAATATGTGTGAGACATAAAACAAAGCAATCACAGGCTAAATATAATTTTTTTTTAAAGGAAATGATGGATCATTTTAACAGAATCTAACAGATGGATAAACTTCTGTACATTTTTAATCAGGTAAGCTCAAATTCAAAAGAAAGATTAAAAGAGATCATTTGCTTGAGTGGTCTGAAGACATACCTTATGAGCAGCCTACAGATGTTAAGCTGTGCTTTTCTCAGTATGAAGCAGAAAGAGAGTGAGCGAGCAAGAGAGCAAAGGTGAGCAGATCAAAGGTTGAACGTTTAAAACTTGTTAATCTTACTCCAGCAGCTCATCAGCCCTAAAACACAGATTTAATCCCATGATTCTTAACCCTACCCAATTACCCTCCTATAAGCATTCACCTGTTTGCAGAACTTTTTAAAAATGTAAATGTCCCCATTTACATTTGGTAAGAAAATGTACTGTAACTGGAAAAAAAGATTTCCTATTCCTTATTTTGCATGAGTTTATCAGACTAAATAACTAGACACACACTTGAGTTCACTTGCGCGTAACAGCAAACACAAGCAGCGACAATGGGGATCAACAATCTGGCCAAAGCACAAATAAAAACACATTAAGGCCTTTTTCTATTAGTGATCACACAGAGATACAAGTCCATTGCCATTATGACACACATAACTGCAATTTATTTGCAGCATTAAAGCTTTATGATTAACCCACAGTTCTGTCAGGTCATATGACAGCTTAGTGGTCATCATGTGCATTAACCTATTTATCTTTAACAGTAGGAAACTACGACAACATTTCTTTAAAGGGGAAATATACATTTATAAATAAACCAGAATGCATAAAAATTACAAACTGTCATTTTGTAAGCCAAGCTTGCATGTATGATAAAGTGATGAGGAAATTGTACGCGACAGGGGAATAAAGTTTTATGACACTCAACAGCTGACAAATACATCAGTATGTTAAAGATACTGATTCAGTGCACTTCCAGCAGATATAAACAGAGCTTATCAGTCACATTTTGATTACAGTGATTTATGAGGAGCGGAAAACAGTGGCAAGACTGCTGTATGATAACTCTCATTATTGCCTTGTGTCCAGGGTCATACAGAGTGAAATGACCTGCCATGCATCAGCCATAAAACAAAAAGTGAGATGATTCTTGTGTATGCAATATATTATTGCCAGCACAATCATCAGCACAGTTTTCTATTTTACAAGCACCCAAGCAGGTAATCTGTATGCTTGCCCACTTAAGCACGGTCTATAAAAAGCACATAAAGATTAACAAAAACCATAAAATAATTTTTGCTGTTGTGTGCAGGTATTTAAAGCTACTTTTAAACATGAATTGTAAAAGACAAAAGAACTCCCTTTTACTGTATGACAACTGGTGTTTCAACACCTAGGCTTGAAACCTAAAACTAGATGTTACACAGCCACAATCACTGACTAAACATAAGCAAAGAGTAACTTTTGGAGAATTCAAATTCATTTTTCCATCTGGAAATCTAAACATCTTTGATGACCAAAATTACTAAGAATCTTCTCAGTAATTTAGCAACCTTAAGAGTCACATCTACACTTTAACTTAAGTGGACCAGATAAAACACAAAGGATAGTAGAGTACCAATGACAAGATGATGGCACACCACGCTGTTAGAACTCCAATTTTTTAATTCTTTTCATTTCTAAAATTTCTAAGTTTTAGAATTCAACACTTTTGAGATCATATGATCTGAGATTAAAATTACCATACCAAATGTAATGGCATGTTTATACTCACAGGAAGACTACCCTGGCTGTTCAGTAACTTAAATGGACCCGAAAGTCACAACAGTTAGGTTTCATTAAAACAGAGGATTCAGCAACATTTGAGGGTGTTCATAAACAGAGGCAATAATTTCACATCAGCAGTTCGTCAAGCATGTAAAACGAGTCAAGTTATATAGTAACCTTGAGCAAAATGTGAGTTGCCTGCTATGAGAGTCAATATATCACTTTAAGAGCACTAGTAAGAATACCTGGGCAGGAATTAAACGTATATATTAATAAAAGTACACTTTAGCATACAGTGACGTCAATGTACATGGCAAAACACATAACTATACCTCACTTCTTGTTCATAGTAAAATGAACTTTTTATTCCACAGTCTATTCAACAACACTTGAGTATTTTACATTCGTATTTAAAAAAAATATAACAAATTTAATTGTACAGAATACCCTCAATTACCTGTTTAAAACAGCCGTTTATTTTAACCAATAAATCTTGCAAAGCAAGTGGACTGGACCCTTAAAACCAATTCACACCTAATAACATGAAAATACAAAGTATGTTTGTTTAAAGCAGAGCACGCGGTCACAAACTCTATCAACACCTGAAAGCATCAATTACATTTGTTTACATTCCAATTAAAATCACTTCAGAGCCCTTTTCTTATGTCTATCACTTTATATTGCCACCAGATCAAACACTAAAGTTGCCGAACTAATAATTAAAAATAAAAACAATTTTTCAGTTTATAGACCACAATAGTACAGGTACGGCATTTAAATAACATTTAAGTATGGAACGTAAGATATTCACCGCAATTATGCATCCCTGACGTCCATACCTGGATGACTGATGGCAAACAAAGAATTGCGCAGATGAGCGCTCTGGGCACTTTAAATTGAGTATTAAACCCAAACCACAAGCTTAGTCCAGAAACGCGCTTCTCAGTCTCCTCAGGCTGCTCTCGCGACAGAGTGGCAAACTGACTGAGACTCGAGCGCCTCCCACAGGTATCGTATTGAGCCCACCTCACCTCAACCTTTATAACCTCTACTGTTACCTTACAATCTAACTGTAGTGCCACCCGTTGTGATATTTGATCCCATCAAACATTGAGCAAACTAACGACATAAAAAAATGACTCAAAACCACTCATTCACTCAAGGTTATATGTTGCACACAATTTGTAAGATAAACAAAGCAATTTCTCTTTAAAATAATTTTATAAGAGCAGGCAGTTGAATAAAGATGCAATGTGCCGATGTCTTTTACTTTGAACATTGGGACATGTTTAAGAAACCATAAAAGAAAATCAGCCTTTTGTTCATCCTTCCTTCCTTGGTACCGCTGCTCTGCTGACACTGTCAGAATAAGAGAGGAAACGGGAAAGGTTTCTTGTAAAAATAAACAGTTTAAAGAGGACGGTTAGCAGAGTTTAAAGAAGATGGTCAAATGTATGCATTATATTAAAGGAGTAATGCATGTAATTGTAAACATCATGTAATTTCTAATAAACAAAACTACCTCAATGGGTTGTGAGCTATGAATCACATCCCATCAACTGATGTAACGTGGGGCTCGGTATGTCTAACAATTGCGCTTATTTCTTAATCTATTAAAATGTATTTCTTTTGCACATTATGTGCCTAAGGTCATACTCATTAAATGCTTTATTTATTATTTGCTTTTAAACAACTTATTTGACACACAGCATCAGATGAACACATATTTTTATACACAAAATAAATGTGAGTTATTCGGAAATGGCACGTGTCACAGATTTCACTTACTCAGCTTCCTCTACAGAGACATGGGATGCTGCTTTTCCTACACTTTTAACTTCGACAGTGTGGAAGGGCTGAGAATTAAGAAATGACCAAATCTGAATTCAGCAATCTGAATCCAAAGTATATTTAGGAATGAATTAAGCATCATGCTTTCATATGTGCTATGTAAAAGTTTTGTACCATCTTAAGGTCTAAAGGATACCTTTGCTTATTATTTACTTATTATTATATTATATTTGCTTATTATTTATAATCTTTTACCAAATGTGTAGAGAAAGTGAGTCTTTGGACTGATATTGGACTAATTTAGAGAAACCTCAATGACAGTAAAAGTATCTAAACAACAGGAAAATGCCTGGCAGAGCAGCACACTATGCAGAATGCAGTTCATGTCCCTTCCACCTTCCTGAGTGAGCCGAGGGGAAGCGTCTGAAACATTAAAAAGTGGTGTTCTCAGCACATAGCTGTAGTGTAAAAGACAAGATCTATGTCCATGGACCTCCATTTTCCCTGGCCAACATTCCTCTTTGACCCTAAACAAAGAAACCGTCAGAGCTGTATTGTCCTGTGACATGGTTGAATTTGATGAGTTTTTCTGCCCAAAGACAGCTGACTTGGCATAGATGAGGTTGTTGATAGGTCATCCACAATGAGAACAGGAATCTAGAAAAGGAAATCCCTCTTACATTCTCTGAATTAAGATGAACATTTATAAGGATTCAGGTAAAAAGAAACATTTGGACTTTTACATATGTCAATAGCGCTTGTTTA
Source organism: Botia kubotai (assembly GCA_036877585.1). Taxonomy (NCBI): domain Eukaryota; kingdom Metazoa; phylum Chordata; class Actinopteri; order Cypriniformes; family Botiidae; genus Botia; species Botia kubotai. The sequence continues at coordinate 16,845 of JAZGTI010001608.1, forward strand.
CGAACTTTTGCAACATGCATGTGATGTCAATGACCTCAGAATCAGAATAAAGATACAGAGTGCATCGAGTGCAACAAAGTGGTTCTTAAAAACACACTAAGATGAGCAAATATGTGTCATTTGTTAATCTTCATTTAACATTTCAAATGTAATGTGTTCATGCACAATGGATGTAATGAAATAAAGCTTGCTGAAATCATTCAAAACAAACTTCAGGACAAAACAAAGATTACACAGGCATCTCAATGTTCATTGGTCAGACGGGGTAACATCAAACAATCACTTACGGTAAATACTGTGACATCAATACATTTCCAAACTCCATTTCAGCATCTGACTGAAAAGCTTAATGTTAATTATTAACATTGAATCAATGCTTTAATACAAGAGTACACATTCATACACACAGAGCTTCTGCTCAACACTTCACCATGAAGGCTTTAGCTGCTCTGTGTGTGATGATATGCATTCTTTACCAGGCTGATGGAATGAGAATAAAGGACCACATGTATGTTTGCGTTTATTTAAATCAACTCATTTCAAAATGTTTTGAAGATATTCAGATCAGTCTGAATTGAGCTTAAATACATGTTTAATATGTGTTAATCCAGAGTTGTTCATTATTTGTCTCTTCAAGGCAAGGGTCCTCGCGGAGGGTACGGGAAATTAACGCCCCAGCATCAATCGACTGCAAAATGAGCGCTTGGTCACTGTGGACTCCCTGCGACCCATGCACTAATACCACGGTACTGGTGTCTCTTTCTCTATGGCTCTCTATCCCTTTACTCCCTATATTAGCCTCTTTCTCACTCACTTTTGCTTGTGTTTGTGTTATGCAGTATCGCTCTAGGGGTATTGAGGTCTTTGGTCAGTTTAAAGGAACTAGGTGCATACAACCTATTGGAGATCGTAGACACTGTATTCCTTCTACTAAATGCCAGATGGACCCCCCGCCTGTCTGCAAAAGTTCTCAGTGGCAGTGTGAATCAGGTCAGTATTTTTTGTCCATTTGTTTGTTCTACCTGTGCGAAGCCAATCAGTAGATTTTTAGTTATAGTGTGAGTCAAGGAGTGTATATACGATAAAAACTGAACGATTACGAATTTTACTCTGCCTACAGGGGTGTGTATAAACAAAAATCTGAAGTGTAACGGTGATTACGACTGTGGTGAGTCTGATACATCTGACGAGGACGACTGTGAGGTCATCAGGGCACCTTGTGGCAAGACAGCTGTAGTTGAGTCCTACATAGCTATGCAGGCTGGATACGGGTTAGCGCATGAAGTCTTTTCTGAGTGAACAGTGTTTAATAGAGATTTGTAGAAAATGTATTTTTAATACATATTATGTGCTGTCATTTTTTATTTACGGGCTATTACTTATTCAAATTAAAAATAATAGTGTTAACTATTGAATAACAACTATTAACACAAAGGTAATACATTTTTTCCTTCGAAACTATGCTAATAGTGTAGTAAATACTTTATAAGTATGTTAATATTCAAAAGATTTGCGTTACAACAGAATAAATATTCTGGGATCTGGACCTCGAATGAATCCCTTCAATAACAAAGTCTACAATGGCCAGTGTAATCGGGTTAGAGAACCATCAACATTGGAATATAACAGGACACCTTGGAACGTTGGAGTTCTGAACTATGAGGTGGGCCTTGCTGTTTACTGTATGTGTGTACTGTATGTTTACTGCTTAAACATATGGTTTGAAAACAGAAACTGAGCTGTAGATTTTCTAATAGCAATTGAGAGACATCAAACCAACATACAGGCATACCGTTAAAATAGATGCACTAAAATCATGGCAAATACAACCACTTATAACTGTGACCCGTGTCTCTTCATCCTCAGACAAAAGTGGAGGAAACCATCTCTAAAGAGATGTATGAAGACATTCACTCTTTAATAAGAGAGATAACTAGAGACTCTACAACATCTGTTGATGTGGGATTAAATTTCAAGTTTTCACCCACTGAGCCCTCCAGTAAACCTGCCGGTTCTGGTTCAGATGCAAATGCTCCCAGCCCTGATGGGGGCGCTGGTGTTGCCGGCCCGGATGGGGGCGCTGATGCCGGTGGCGCAGATGCTGCCGGCGCTGAAGGAGGCGCTGATGCTGCCGGCGCTGAAGGAGGCGCTGATGCTGCCGGCGCTGAAGGAGGCGCTGATGCTGCCGGCGCTGAAGGAGGCGCTGATGCTGCTGGCCCAGATGAGGGCGCTGCTAATGTCAGCCCTGATATTGGGGGTGCCAATGCCAGCCCTGATTTTGGGAGTGCTAATAGCTTAGGCATTGATTTCACAGCAGGGGTTAACTTTAACACAGAAAGAAGCAATATGATCAAACAGATCTCAGAAATCACAGAGACCAAGGTAAGTGAGATCTCTGAGAGCTATTTTTGACCCTTTTTGCACTTTGTGACTGCAATTCAGATCTGTACAAAAATAGAACAAGACAAAATAGCAATATTGATGTTTTAGGTGTTTTTCATGTAGGATGTAAACAAATAATTTGTGTATATCCATTTGTGTTGTTTTTGCTGCTAAGCACATGTTCTCTTACAGAAAAAGACCTTCATGAGAGTAAAAGGCAAAGTGGAGCTGGCCACCTACAGGTTGAGACAGCGGGGATTGGAGGTTTCCACGTTGTTCCTGGATGATGTGGATGCATTGCCACTCAGATATGAAAAGGGACAGTATTTTGCTTTCTTGGAGGATTATGGAACTCACTACACCAAGAATGGAAGGTCCGGTGGAGAATATGAACTTGTTTATGTAATGAATCATGATGAGATCAAAAAGAAAGGTAAACAAATGTCAATAGTATTAACTTTACAGATTAGATCTGGGGCCAGTCATTAATATGTGCTCCGCCCTGGAAGCAATAGCACTGACTTTAAAGGATAGAACAAAATTATTTGTATTGATTTACCGCTATCTTAGTATATGTTATTTTCGTTACATAAGACAATAATGATTTAAAGATATTGTAAATGACATTTGTATGCTCCAGCCTATTTAAATATCACTCTGAATATGGAGTTGTACGCTTTTCAGCATCGGTAAAGGATTATAACTACAACAGATATAAACTTCTTGTTATAATGACACAACTTCTTGTTATCTGACTACAGAGAGCATCGAAGACCAACTGAAGAAATGTTTCACAGTTGACATTTCTAGCAACTTTAAGCTCGGCCATCCTAACATAGGTGGAGGAGGAAACGTTAAACCGAAAATTTGCAACAATCTAATAACCAAGCCCACAGGTGTGTGTTTGTCTTAACATGCTTGTGCTTTAAGAGAAAAAAAAATTCTATGAAAGGTTTTATACAACTTGATTCACTAGATGACAAGAACAAAAAGGGGATTGTTGAAAAGGTGCTGATCTCAGTGAAAGGGGGCAGTACAGACTCAGCAGTAGCCATGAAGACTCAACTCACTCAAGACGGCCAGCTGGACTTCACTCACTATGTGAAATGGGCACAGACCATCTCTCTTCTGCCTGCTCTCATTCAAAGTGATGTAAGAATGTACCTCGCTTGAACTTCACCAATTCGTGTTTGTTGGCTGCTGTAATTGAACATTTGTTTTTGTTGTGCTGGCAGCCCGAACCGATATACAATGCCATCCCTCTGGACTTTCCCGATGCTCAGCCGAGGCGGGACAATCTCAGAAAAGCCCTGGATGACTATGTGGCTGAGTACAGTGTGTGTAAGTGTCAGCCATGCCAAAATGGCGGCACTGTTATCCAGATCGATGGAGAATGTAAATGTCTGTGCGCACTAGGAACCGAGGGGGTTGCGTGTCAGACCATTGACAGTGATCTAGGAATAGGTTTGTGGTTTTAATACATGCTTTTACGCTTTGGATGAGTTTGCCATTGGCATTGTGTGTTTAGTCAACTGCCTTTCGTTCTAGGTAAGACATTTGAACAGCTGGGAAACTGGGGTTGCTGGTCTGCCTGGTCTGAATGCTCTAGAGGGCGTCGCACACGGACACGTACTTGTAATACGCAAGGTGTCACGAATGCCATTTGTAAAGGAGATACAGCCAGTGAAGACTACTGCTAGAAATATACACAAACACTTTTTGTGCAATTGTATAAATAAGAAATAAACCAGTTCAATTACACGTGCAGGCGTTTTTTTTCAGTTATATAAACAACACCTTTGTCTAATAAAGGGCGTTTTGGGGCTATTAAACCACTCAATTGAACCAACACTTCCGCCTTGTGGTCAAAGTAGGTAGTGTAACACTAATTCCTGTTCACGACATGGTGATCTTTCTAGCTTCACAAAAATGGTAAACTTTGTTAGAGTCAGTCTGATTCTAAACTGTTGATATTGTGTGATTAGGAAATTAACTTAAGGTTTCACACACTGCCAACATTGATTGTAGTTTAATACTTACATATAGGGGAACCACTTTACAAAATATGTTTTTGTTTGAATGTTTGTATTAGACAGCTTGTAATTATCTTAAGAAAAGGGAGCGTGGGAACACAAAGAGAAGGTTAGACTGTGTGAGAAATATATTTGATAGAGAGGTGCTCACTTTTCACTCTTCTGGGGCCTCTAGAGGTCAGGTTAATAGAGTAGCACTCCAATCTCCCTATTGAGGCTCCGAGAAGCTCTTTTCAGCTTTAATACCCCTCAGGCTTTCAAGAGTAAACTGAAGGCATTGCCTATCGTCCGAGACACCTTCTAAACATAACACCCAAGAACATCTCCAGGACCACAGCACAGCATGTAACATTAACTAGCGTCAACAACAATGGGAAAATCGATATAACATTACTATAGAGATTTTATATAGTTCAGAATGAGCCATGAATGAGAGGATTTGACAACACCAAACTACTAAGCTAAACATTGTACCTTATGCTCCACCCTCATTTTAAAAAAGGGGGCAAAGTAACAAAAATATTGTCCCAGTGAAGGAAGATTCTAACTTCCCTAGGTCACGTCATTTAATGAACTTTCTAAGAGCTGTCACGCCACATTACCTTTCCCATCTGTCTTAGCACCGTGAAAATTACGTTATGGCCCATGTCGGCACAGTTTTGTCTCCTTACCTCTTTGACTCTTTTCACTGTTCTCCTTTCTCTTCATGGATAACAAAAATGGACATAGAGGTGTAATCAAGTCATGAGCACCCCTGCAGTATTGCACACTATATCAGGCTAAAGTATGCAGATGGTGTTAAGGGGACCTCTGTTTGTCCACATAGATCATTCAATGAAGGGCCTTTACTGACGGCCCTTCCCCCAAATTCCTTCTTTTAAGAGCCTTTTAAACTCCCTGGCCATCCCCTGGCCTGTCAACCACACGTAACCTCTTCCCTTTCTCATTCATATGCACACATTAGCTGGCTTTAAGATTATTCCTGGTGCTAAACCTTTTTTCTGACCCCTTTCCCTCAAAATGTGTTTTCATGTTAAGTATGTTAGTATACTACCTAAATCTGAATTTAGTATAGCATATACATATATACATATACATACATTTAGTTTATGCTCCAATCTGAAATGTGTTATTTTATGAAGCAGTCAAATCCCATAGCATGGTGCCCATTCCTAAAAATCCTAAAATTTTAAATAAAGAATTTTCCTTACATTTGAATTTACTTGCCCCTTTTTTTATACTTCACTTCTCATGCTTAAATCAGTAGACAAAACTGGATTAACTACAGTGTTGTCAGTTTTTTGAAAGGGTCTGTTCTGAACAAAAACTGGACGTGACAGGTTTAACACAGCATGCTTGATCAGCTCCCAGTTGGGCTCTCCACCTGTTGAGAAGGGATAATTTGACCAGAAAAAAGACATTCTCTTTTGTGGTCGTGAAATATTAATAGAGCACATGAGTAACCAAAAACTGAGCTATTGATAAGCACTTCTCACACGCACGATACGACAAAAGACATATGATCTCTTATCAAAATGAACTAAAAAGCTCAATAACAATGCATTGCCTGTGTGGATTTTGGAATGTACTAGAAGAGTTTGTTTTTATCCAAACATATTTAGAACATTAAATAAAATGTCAAAATATTTATTAGACCAAAAACCATGTGCATCTTTCTAGTTCCTATTGAATATCTCTTTTTTTTGATATTCTATATATTATATTATTATTATATCTATTATATAATATACTATAATATTGAAAAACATTGCTTTTTAGAATGCTACCATCTTCGGCCATTCACTTGAGCCAAATTAACATAATTTACATTGTGCTATCTCCTCCTTCTCCCCTCTCAAGAACTTTCACTCAGCCCTTTCTAGAGGTGTCAGCTAGAAGACAGAATGAAGTGCCTGGTCATTGTGTGCCGCCTCTATTGTGTGTTTAGTATTAGCATGACAGAAGTGCCACTCGACTTTTCCTTCATTCATTAAGACTGAGGACCCTTGTCCCGCTTCTACCTCAAAATGAACTACGCACCATGGCTGCCATCTTGGATATCTAGAACTCCTGTGCAAGCAGCATAAAAATTCACTCTTTTCTTAATGATACGTCTTTGTGTGAGGCCGAACATTATTTTTACCTTTCTGCCCCGTTAACTATGTGCAGCTGGTATCATTATATTTAAGCATTAGAATTTACAGACAAAATGGCACATGGATTCTAAGTGCAGATTTGTACTACTCAAGTGCTCAAACTGAGGAGCGGACTCACTTGTAAGCAACAAGCCCACTTAAACACACACACAGTAGCAATTGAGTGAATTTGTGAAGCCTACTTGAGGCTTCATTCACGCGAACATCGCTTCTTTCCTTGTCAGCTTGAGTGAAGACTTTAAATAAACACTCCAGCTTTGAACAAATAAGCCAGTCAAGGCCTTGCTTGGCTCATGTTACTCAAGCCTGATCCCCTTTAAAACAACCTCATTTGTTACCTTAAATGCTGAGAGTCTCCGGGAATCTAAACTAACTCCCTCTGTAAACATTTATGTTTACAAGGTCAAGTGCAGACATACACAGAGCCAAAATGCTCCTGTAAATGCTTATAATCTGCAGTGCCAGTAAAGGTGGAAACTGAAGCATTGTTGCTAAAAGCCAGAAGATTTGTGATATTTAATGTTTTGAGAGTATTGTAAATGTAAAGTATTTCAAATGTAAACTGTTTAGGGGCAACAAATGATGCAATGGTGTATTTGTAATTTAAATATTAACATTAGCAGAGAGAAAGTTCACCTGTCATTGTTTACAAGTGCTGTGTACACACTGTACTGTGAACACCGCCTTTTTGTTTATGTGACTAGTGAAATGATCAGACAGGACAAGTCAAATAACCTTTGGAATTATTTTAAGCCATCTTTTAATGACCACATTATAAACAGTATTACGCTGTATTTTTAAGAATATCACTCACACACGTTCACATTATGATATACAGAAACACACCATGACTATACTTGTGTTGTTTAACTACAATAACAGTGTTGTTTACACTCATCTTCCATACAAAAATAAACTTTCAATACTTATTCAAATACGTTCTCTTTGAATAGCACTTTCCACAACAGTTACACATAATAACTTAAATATAAAACACACATTTCAAGCTCCTTCCATCAAACAAGTGTGTAGATTTTGGCACCTCGAAAGATTTTAACACACAATATTTAACGTCGTAGTGATTCCTGTGACATTTTCCTCATTTCTATCCATTCGGCTATTTTACACTCTCGTACAAAATAAGCGTATAAACAAATGTTTCAAAACAAACTTTAAGGTCTTTTTTTAACAATACTGCACAGCAACGAAAAGTTGAGCAAAGCAGCCTCACAAGAACCGTCTCACAGGACACGGGTGCTACTAAGAGTCAAATAGGCTAATGAACTTATCAAATATTCAATTCTGAATACTTGAAACGTTTTAATATAATCTCAGAAAAAAGGCCAAAATGGTGAACGCCACTGTCAAGATATATCTTGCTTTAAATTCACCGACATCACTCTCCTCGTCCTCATAATCAGTATCATACTCGTTTTCAGAGTCTTCCTCGGTATCTGAAAGGCCACTCCCGTTATAGTTCTCGCTAAAGCAAAAGTTTTTCATGCTGAATTTGATATACTCGCATATAGTTCTTTCTGTGCCATCACAAACGCAAGTATCCAACATCTGGGCTTTAGGAATAGAGCGCATGCTGCTGATGACCCGCCGGCAGTCATCGGAGCAGCGCTCCTCTCCGAACAGTTTCCTGCAGTGATACAAATAGTCCCGCATGGCGGTGCTGCACTCCGGGTCCTTCTCGCACTGCTTACGGGCTTCGGTGCAACCCATGTGGCTGGTTCTGGGCATGCATGGCTCGATTGCTCGCTTGGTCATCTCGCAATAGGTGTCGGAGGCGCACTCGCAGTTATCCAGTGCAGGGCCGTTCACGGTGAGGTTGAGCTGAATGATGGACGAGATGCAATGACTGGGACATTTCTTCTTGTTGCCGTTTAACACCGGACCGCAAGCGTGCAGATACTGACTGTACGCGAAGTGACACTCCATCTCTCCCTGGCACTTCATGATGGCTTGCCAACATATCAAACGCTGGTTGTGCGCTGGGGATGCAGTGGATAAACGACTAAAGCCTAGCGATGCACAGCCTATATACAAAATTAACACATGCAGCCATTGAGTGACCGTAGAGTTGCCAGAGTTTGCCATTCCTTGACGCGCCCGCATGGAACAGATTAACAGTTATGTCTTTAGGTCAATGATTTCCATTTATTGGTCTGTGCAATAATATGCATAATGTTTTTGTATTCCTCCCAGAGATTTAGGGGCAAATAAACTCCCCTTACGCCCACCGTCTAGCCGCGTTTTGTTGGTTACTTTAGGTAATTATGTGTTGGCACAATTGTTCTTCGAATATCCACAGAACGAACATCGGTATTCCTCCATAGACAAACACTAAATTCTGCTTTGCGATATATAACTCCGTGTTGAATGAATGCATCACGTTTGCTTACTGCCGCGAGAGCAAAACGTGCAGCAACATTTTGATGCGCCTCGAGGCTTTATCCCGCAGTTATTGGTTTCCGCCACAGCTATCCTTCCTTACAGATCAATCAGCTGTTTCTAAATAGTACAGAAATAACCCCGAAGCGATTACACATTGTGTTGTTCAGACAAAGCTGAAAGAACACACCGTACTAACCGGAATGCACTAGTTCTAACGAAACGTTCCCGTGTGTCTGCTCAGTTGGACAGATCTCCAAAGTGCACTCTGGCTACTATTGGTCCGATTAGTTGTTGTGTTTTATGACGTCACTGTGAGGGAGGAGGTCAGAACTTGACGAAAGCCGAGAATGTTGAAAGAATGTGGAATGAAGTTATTAATGAAGTTATTAATGCTACAAATAAAAAAAATAAATACATGATTAGTACATTCTTCACTTAAGGTTACAAAACCTGGTAATTTATCATATAGTGTAAATATAAACGGTGCAAATTAAGTTTCGCCGTTTTCACATAACAAATCTATAATTAATTTAACCGCCATTCTGCAGACAATTGTAGTATCTGGCTGAGGAGACAAGTGTTAGATTTCAGATATCTTAATTTTGAGGGATGGTCACATGATCCAATGTTTTCATGTATTTCAGTGTTGTTATTACATTTTGCCCTCAAGAAAAAGGTCCAAATTCTGCATTACAAGAATAGTTTAATTTGGCCAGATCTCCAAAGATCCATGCTTGTGGCCCAAGGCTTCTCAATTCCAAACTTTTTGGAATCATGGCCATTAAGGTGTTCAGTGTGCTGACATGCCCGTCTATTACATTTGGTCTGCAGGAAGGGTCAGGATCGCATGAGCAATCCTTTGAACCTCTCCGGTTGGTTTCACTCCCTATAGAGCAAGACAACAGCTGTTATAACACACGTGGCTATCCTCTCTCCTTCTTTTCTCACCCGAAACATACGCTCATGACATCCTCTACACCATTATACAAACAGCTCTGGCTTACTCATGCTCAAAAGTACTGTGTATGCAGACAGCAAGGCCTGCATAAACAGTACTGCTAATATAGACATACTAGCAGCAGGTTTGAATCCTGAGCAGTTACATATTAGTTTAATGATCTATCTCAAGCACATGAAACAAACATTGTCTTTAGTGCTAGCTCATGTTCATGTTTATGGAAAAATCATGTGGTTTTCATCTCTCAGTGGCTGATTATGGTCATCACCTGGCCTAGGTCTGCAGAATGAGAAGAGACAATTTGGGAAGAACAGAGTGGTCTATGTTATTCGGAGCTACATTGACCCTATCACACTGCTGTACTTAAACCACAAAGCTTGGGCAGCTGGCCAAAATGCCTCTCACCCCACCCCCACCTTTCAATGTTTTTTCCTTTGCCCAATTAGGGAGAGAGCGAGACAGAGAGATTAGATGACCCATTTGGAGGAAAAGAAGTAAACAGTCTCATGCAAATTGTCTAAAATCATCTAACAATCTATAGTGAGAAAACAATACCTAGAATACATTTAAGATTATTAGTGGTCTGACAGTAGTTACTTTGAAGTCTTTTTGTTATTATATTTTATATGGTTCCATTTAACCAAATTATACTTTAAATAGAGCTGCTTGGTTGGCCTGCCAGCAACTGGTTAGACACAATGCTGGTTAGATGACACATTGTGAGACTTCAAAATTCAGTATGCTTTTTAAGACCAATTTAATAGTAATATGAAATAATGTCTTACAGTTATTATTGTTGTTGTTGTTAATTTTGTATTTAGTCAGAAGGATATTTTTTTTATAGGAGGAAAGTTTAAAAGTAATCCTAGATAAGTACTCTCGCTTTTGAGACTTCAAGTTTTAGAAATCATTCTTTCTAAATCTACAAAATTAAACCACAACCAAGAGATGAAAGCGGTCTAGCAAAACAGTGAGAAAAGAGAATTTGATCCTTGCACATTTTCATACAGTCACAGAGGACACAGAGCTCGACTCCTTACAAAGGATGAAATTGTTCAATCTGGTGAGGCTATTACTGCAAGATGTTGGCATTTCCTTTTCTCATAGAGAGCGCTGCTGTAAAATGTATTCAGAATCTCTCTGAGGAGCTGGTTGTCCCCTCTTGTCAAACCTTTTTATTTTATTTGCAGAAATATAACCTGGGATTTGTGATCAGGGAAAACCCAAAAATTGAAAGTAGTGGAAAGAACTTGAACAGAAATGTCATACGTTTAGGAAAGAGGAAAAATGAAGGAAAAAAGGTATTCAAAGAAAATGATTTCAATCATCACGCACTTCATTCTGTGTCTTTCAAACGAGCGAGCATAGCATGCAGCTGAATCATGTCACTGTTGGGTGTAAGCCAGCGCTGAAGTGGGCCAAGTTTTCCCTGTGCGATGAAGTCTGCCGCATGAACAGACAGCTTTGTCTTTTATAGCCTTAACCAATTCTCTACTCAGTACCAGTACAGAGTTAAACTATATAGGTGTCTTTAATTATCTTCCTTTGTACAGTAAAACGCTCAAATCCCAAAGCAAATGCAGGCGTGAACCCTGTTACTCTACTATAAAATACAGCAATTAATTTTTTCAAAGGCAAATTTTGTTGTTTTGTTTTCTTACTCAAAACAACCATTTTGTACATACAGTTGCCCACAGTGACAATAAGTCACAACAGTGAAGGAATGCTGAGGTTTTGTTTGGAAAGAAGACACATGGCGTTTTCAGCTCTCATAAGAAGACTCAGTCTCCCCGTCTCCACCACTGTCACAAATGATTACACACACTCAAGTTTCATAGCCAAAAACATATTCATCAGGACCTCCCTCGTCAAGAAGCTCTCAAAGGCCCAGCGAAATCACACTATGATATTAGCTGGTTGCCAACACGGCCTGGCTCCAGCAGTCCTGCTTTTTCTTTCTGCTTTAATGGAAACAGCTGTTGACAGTCTCTCCGTTACTTTTGTTGGTCTGTGCTTGTTTAACCGTCTGGTTTCTTTGTCATATCTTAAGCAAATGTTTCTGAATGAGGTGTTGCAGCTATTTCAAAGGGTCTGTTTTAAGAAGAATCTTTAAAGTTCTGCCTATAAAAAACATTTGTTTAACTCTACCGAAGGTGCATTGAAAATTTGTGGATGGGCATGTGTCGCTAATGTCATCTTGGCTAGCATACTGTATCATATAGTTGTACGTGTAAAACGAAAACATTCCAAGGACTACAGGTCCTGTCATCACTTGTCGCTTGACCCTAAAGTAATGGTCTGGTGATATTTAAACAGTATAGACATAGTTACAAAGCATCTGTGAAATGAATAGAACAGAACTAATTTGGTCTGAACTGGGAGTATAGGGTGACTAGGTAGATTATATGGAATAGTTAAACTCTAAAGTGACTATTTGACTCTTGCTGTTGTCACAGTGCTAAAGCTGTTTTTCTTGATCTGAATTTGAATATAAAAAAATGTGGCAACTTTTTAAACAAATAACAACAAAAATTAATCTCTTTCCACGCTTAAATCCTGTGCTGCACAGTATAGTTTAACCAGCTGACTCTAAAAGTGGACTCTAGACCCACATTTTGTACAGCATTGCAATACATTACATGCAATTATTCTGAAAACAGCATTTCTAAACACACACATTTATGCATACATAAGTTTTGGGTCTTGAATACATCTAAACTTCATAAGTGGGGCCAAAATAATCGCTTTCACCAAGTGAAAAACTTCTATCTTCTAAATTATTATCAGCATTGCTCTCCAAGCATTGAGTTTTTAGGAGGAAGTTCGAACTTGTATTCATGGGTGTTGTGCAACCAACCACATATCAATATGAAACTGTATAGAGTGCCAAAGTGCCTAAAAGACTGGTTAACATTATGCCAGTGTTTACTGTCTTTTCATGCATTAAAACCAATACAAGAAAAAGTTTTTCATAGCAAAGTGGATGTAATGTTTTCCATGTGGGCTAACCATAGCTTGTATGTCTCAGGAAAGTTTGACACATTAAGTCTCTGTGTCTTATGATTAAAAGAAAATTCATGGTGGTCTTGAACAGAACTGCTTACTTATTGTAAATCATTTAACATTCTGGCTGCTTGGTTCCAAAACCAACACAAAGTTCTGGCTTCGTTGCATATCTCAGTCTTCAGATGTGACTGTTTTTTTCTTAAAGTAAAAATATTTCCGGAGGTAGCTTATATATATCATTACAGCCCTGACAACAAAAAAACAAACCTTTACACTTAGGTTTAAAGCAAACCTATCATACACTAACATTTGCACCAATGCTAATGTAATACAGTTACTAAACAACTTAAAACAAACACATTATTAGGTGTAATAACACCAGCTCTCTCTCATTCGGGGCATGTTTTTGTTTTGTTTGAGGAGGGGATATGATATGTAAATAAGGCCTCTGTTGCCCATTGTATCCTGAATCTCTCCCTCCCCCTTCTGATTATCATCTCGACTGGAAAGTTCCCACGAGGCCTGAATGTTTTTTACCGTAAGCCAATCAGCGGCATGAAGGCAGGGTAGTGTGAATGATCCATTGTCCACCCTATGGGGGGCTGGAGAGAGGGAAGACAGTGGAATTGCTTGGGCCTTGAGCTCACCATCCACACATGATGATGAGTTTCCGAATAGGTAACAGAGGTTATACAAGACCGAATGTTAACATACAGCATTTCTGTCATGTTTGGATCATTAGGAAATGGGAAAACGTGTTTAAAAGACAACAAATAAATTACACCAAATAAATGGGCAATTGCATTTAAGAAATATAATCCTTCAGACAGAATTACAGGAGTTATAAAGTAAAATTGTAAAAGCAGCACAAGTTTGAAAATGTTTTCTTGTCAGTCAGGAGTTACACGACATCAGGGTGGCAAAGTGTTTTTACAGATAATATCTGAGAACTGAAAAATACTGAGACCCAATTAATCAAAGTCAGACTCCTCTGTCTCAGGCAGAGGAGACTCCTAATCAGAAGAGACTCCTTTAAGATCTTCCAAAATTCGTCTTTTTCGCCACCTCATCATATATACACAAATCTCTTTCATGTCAACAACAGAATAATAGGGTATGATAGATGTCACAGTAACAAATTAAACATTTATATTCAATGACGAGAGTCCTTAACATATTCTCCTTGCGCTTCATATTATTACTAGTGAAAACAATGGAATGACTCTCTGCAAGCTGCTCTTTGGCAAACCGGTCTAAGAACTTCTCGGAAAGTTCCACATCAACTCCCCAATGGAAGTCATTTTAAACTAGCAACTACCTAATCCAAACAATAATGAATAGTACGCTGATCACCAGGAAGAATGCAAGGAACACCCCGGGCCTAAATAACTATTAAATATTACCCATTTTGGCATGCTGTTCCATATAGCCTAGCTCTGAAGTCTACTATAAACATTAGGATAAAAGTGAATGAAATACCGGTTTTATCATTCTGATTGATCAAACAGGCATTACAATCACTGCCTTTATAAACTCTTGTGCTTATTAAATGATTAAATGGATATTTGAAAAGTAACGCTTGTAGAAGAAAATGGGAAAAAAGATGAGAACAATAACGGGAAACGATGTGAGCCAGACTCAAATTTGTGTGGCCCACATGAGCACCAAAGCGCAACATCTCTCAGCACATGCGCTAACAACTAGATGACAACTCCCATGTATGTAGAACTTCAAAAAAATGATTATAATGATTGTAACAAGCCTGCACAGACCTGTTCTGAGATCAGGGCAAAGTGATATGAAAGTGATATATCTGATGATATCAAAGGAGTAAATCTGCTAAAAGACAAACAGACGCTCACACACACACGCACATACACAGAGTGGAGGAGAACAGAGAACATGGCTGAGGGCCTGACCACAATATCTAAATATTGACTGTAGAACTTGTAATCATGTTTGGTTTGTGGACAGGGTGAAAATAAACACCAGCGTGTGTGTTTCTTATCCTATAATAGAACCAGTGCATAAATAAAGACATGCGTTTTCAATATGTTTAGAACACTCCTACTTAAACACGAACAAATCATTAAATGGATTAGCAAAGCGTTATCTCATCAAAACCTAGAATGCTGTGGTTGGCATTAAGATTCTGAGCATATGGAGTTAATCAAAAGGGTCCTTCGCATTGTAATTACTTGTGGTTTTAACACATGATGATATAATTCTTTTTTCGCGTGGGTGGTCTAGGAAAGCACAAACTTCTGCACTGAAACAACAAGAAACATTTGAGAGGATGCGATGTTAGCTTTTCAAAATGTCATCCTTAACATGATGTGCTCCTTTAGCGAATGGTATTAACATTCCCTTATCATTCCAGTAACATTCCAGACATTCCCAGAATTACATAAAAAACAAAGCATTCGTTTGGCCTAGTGCAGGCTAAAAAACACCACTAAAGTATAAGTACATTTAAAAAGAGTTGTTAAGAGTTCAAGATTCTTCGTTCATTTACCAGTAATTTATTATTCATCAAACTAATATATTTGGCTATTTACTTTAACTAGTAAAAATGTTTCCTGTGCAGTTGTATGCAACACATTATCTTTCCTCTGTTTGTTCATGGACAGAAAAGCTCTATTGTATGGCAAAATGGAGCAGTAATTGGGGCTGCTTGTGTAAACCATGATGTGAAAGAAGGTTTTGGGATTACGCCATAACGCTTAGCCCAAATGGCCCATTAATACTGCTCTGGCGCTGAGACTGAGAGCAAGAGCGCATAAGAGAGAGACATGCCATGTTTTTCTTTGGCTTTACTGTCATCCAATGAGATTTGTAGGGGCTGAGGGAGGAGCGTGAGGGGCAGCCTGAGGGAGAAGAAAAGAACAAGAGGGAATATAAATTAGCTAAAAAGCAATTGTGCAAAGCAAAAACTGAGAGCAGACTGATTGGAAGAAGAGTGTGAAGCTAGGAACAACATGAAATATAATACAAGCTCCAAATTGCGGCGTAGTTGGGAAGTAAAACCGTCTGCCTTTATGTCTCTTTGACACACATAAATACACTTTTTCAGCACAGTCTTTTTCTTTAGTCTTTAATATTTCCGTCTACTGACAGTCTGGATTTTGACTGCATTTTAATTAGCAAAAGGAGGACAGGATCAAGTTCCAAGTACCTTAGTTTCTCTTTTTCAACAATAAAATCCTATCGGACCAATAAAGAGGCAACATAACTCTAACTTTCCTCTCTTTTAAATGTAATTATATTCCTCGACGTTTAATAAAGTAAAACAGATCTAATTGTTTTATTGTCTCTAAATATGTATCTCTTTAGGATTCCTGCACTTTATAATCTCACTCAAAGTCATTTTACTCGGCTGTACCTTAATGTTTGTTCCAGTACCGCCATCTAGTGTGCAAAGAGACTAAAATCACGAGTCTCTGTGTAAGAAACGCCCCTGCAAAACTGGTTAAAATAGTTAAAATAGGTTAAAACAGTTTAAAATAACTGGTTAAAATAGTTAAAATAGGTTAAAACTGTTTAAAATAACTGGTTAAAATAGGTTAAAAACTATTTGTTGCATAGTGGTGTTGAGCAAACTGGTGGTTTGGTTAACCCAGAATCGAATGAAACTGAAACACCATGCAGAACAGATTACAATGTGACAATGAGATGAACAGCAAATTTCAACAGTCAAAAAGTCAACGTCCACCATTACCCACTGTCATTTAATTGAAAGACAGCATATTATTCTGTTATACAAACAACAGACCTGAATTCTGCTAAACGTGAATGGATGGCATTACTGCCTGTGGGGTATGAGCTATTGCAGCAGTGAGGTTTGCATTTCAGCAACAGATGACCAGTGCATACAGACATTGTAACTCTTCCCAATGCTATTAGTTCAAATGCTAAAGTTAGTTCAGTTGATTATACATTTACACAGTAGCTATCCGCTAAATGTGAGCAATATAATAACGAAAATGAGCATTAAAATAACTCAATAGCTTATTCATTTGTTTGATGGTTTAGGGAAATGAAACAATGTTCCAGTGGGATATACAGAACTACAGTGACAGCTATAGCAATGGCTGGTTGGCCCTGGATTATGCAAAAATAAGATTAGTCTTTAAAAATATAGATTAAAAGTGAACATTCAATGAGATTCACAGGAAACACTTTCAAGTGATTTTGTGTGGTTAAACAATGGTAAGACTACTTACAGTGTCAATTACATTAGGTTAAAAAAGCAGATTCTCTCTTTGAGGGAGGGTTCCAACATAAAATTTCATCATTTGTGACATACTGTAAATGCAACTGGCTAAATATTAAAACAAAAGGCACGTGACAAATTAACTGAACGAAGAATAAAAGGGGGTCAGTAACAGCAAGAAGCCACCTCTTAATGACTTTCATACAAAAACCAATTTGATTCGTTTAGACAGTATTTTAACCTTTTCAAGACTCCTGACAACATAGATGTTCGGCGTGCAAGCCAGCGCTTACAGGTGCAAGGGTCTGTATCCCAAAGTCAATATCATCAAAGGAGAAATATTTCAAGGTCCAAAGTAAAATTTTTGTAAATAAATGAAAATGGGTTGAAAATATAACAAACACAAAAAGTCCTTCATTGTAGATCTTGGTAAACGTGCTATAGAAAAATCGCTAACTCTACAGCCCGTGCTAGCTGTGGAGAGATGGGCTCTCTGGTGATGCTGTAGCATTTCACTACTTTTCTCAAAAGAAACAAAACCTTGAACCTCAGAAGGAACTCTCTCTTCAATCTGAAGAACAAAAACCTTGTATTGTTCATATCACAGTAGAAGTTGCGGGCGGCACTTTAAATCTTTCACCTGCTCCTTCCGGAATCTATGGATTGTAATGTGAACGAGCACTGAATGTGCAGTCTGCACGGGACTAAGAAGGAGGAGCATGTTGGTCAACTTCAACACAAATGGCAACAAAAACATGGGGAGGAAAACACTTTGGTCCATGCATTATCTAACTTAGTTGGCTGTTAAAGTTTTTAACAAACTAAAAACACCTTTTAATCTTTTTAGTTGTGTCCTGGCTGCTTTTAAAATTCAGGGCTTATGTTTCCCTTCTCTGTGTTTCTACCTATTCTCTCGCCAAAGAACAAGATGAATGCTATGGTCTGGCATGCTGGTGGCAAACACCAGGCCCGTGTCGTTCTTGCCATTCAGTCCATTGAGCCAGGAGGTGACGCCTGGTAAGAAACTAGAGCCACGTTTGGATTTGCGGTAGGCCGGCAGTGGCCAGCGGCCCACAATGACCTCTGTCCTCAAGTCCATGACATAGAGGTGGTGGTTATCAAAGAGAAGAGCAAAGACCTCACCAAAACTAAGCAGACAGATGCTGGAGGGGTCCTGCTGTGGTTTGATGACTCTGTGTAAATGCAGAAAAATCAGAGTGTAGATTAAAAACAAGTTCTTATTTGTTACACAAATATACTTTATGTATTATAAATATGTTATACATAATATACAGTGGAGTCCTGAAATCTGAGACTATTAGTATATTTTTTCAATATAGATGGTATTTTGAGCATGATTTGAGTTAATGTTGGGTCTTAAATAAACATACCTGATGACATCAAAACTCGCAAAGTCCCACTGGTAGATGCCCAAGTCTGAACTACAAACAATGTAGCGGCCATCAAATTGTAATCGTGGTTGCAAGCACACACTGCGGTCTTCTGACACGGATAGGGTCTTTAAACATTTACAGTTGATCTCACGCCCTAGGGGCCACAGCTAGAGAAAGAGATAGAAGAGAAAGAAATCTTTGTACTGCTCCCATATACAATCAACATAGCTTCACAAAACTGAACTTTATCAATGCAAGCAATTAATTGGTCAACTAGTTTATTTTTCTAACAGTTAGACATTTAGCCTTTTTATTTATTTATTACTTAATTAAAGGCCTGAGCATTCAGGGACTCCACTGCAGTGTTGTGATAAAAATAACTTTTTGTGCATCCAAACAATACTAAAAATGTAGCTTCACACACGTATAAAATGAAGAATAGTTGCACACACCATTTAGTGATCTTACCTTAATTTCATACTTATCAACACTCAGTAGTATGTAATCACCGGGACTGTGCATCATAGACTCCACTTGGCTTTTCTGAAGATGTACCTAAACCAGGGCACATACAGCAAAGAGACATCGTCAAAGTGTTCATTAAAAATCAATTAACAAATAATTACTAGTATGCTTTATCCAACCATGTGAACAGAACATGGCCTTTCATTTTGGATTACATATTTTTTTCCATATTAAAATAACTGCGTCTTACCCTGGTGACCCACTCTGTGTGCCCAGTAAGAGTGTTGAGACAGGTGCCTGCAGAAAGGGACCAGACTTTTACAGTGAAGTCTGCTGAACCGCTGACCAGGGTGTCCAGTTCATCATTGTAGTCTACACTGAACACTGTAACAACAGCACATTAATTTTAGTGTGCATTCCGCCCTACCGCAATGCCTCAACATAAAGTCTACTGAAACAAACTTACATCATCAAAGCTGCAATCTGTAACTTTTATGGTTAAAAATAACAAAACAGTTTTTGAGGAAGCACATAACAGATCAGTGTTTAAAGTGATCAGTGTCTCCTTACCTAACCTCAATTTTCAACCGTGCGATTATAATAATAATAATAATAATAATGATTCATAATTTGAGCTGTCAGGTCCGATTTCCCAGGAAATGTCAGCTTGACTTTAACATAACATTTATGTAAACATTGGTTTCAAACAGAGATGGCGACTGAGAGGCAAAAGTTACAGATAGCAACTTTAAATTAATTGGCATTAACAGCATGACACCATGAGCAAAAATAAGTGGGCCATAACAACTACAAAAGTGGATCTTTATTGTGACAGAACTTCTAGCAGAATTTTGACAGCTTGACATCAACCTGCTCCCGTGTGTCCTCGGAACTGTTGGATTTTGGCACCAGTGCTCCATTCCCAGCATGCTATGGTGTTATCAAAAGACCCAGTGACTAGTTTCTGCTCATCAAATTTGACAGTGGCACAAGTGTGAGTCTGGATGCCGTAGATGCACTGCCCAGTACGAACATCCCATAGTTTGGCTGACAAGTCGTCAGAACCTGGGAAATAAAACTATTGTTATTAGTTAACCTATGTCAACATAGTCTACATACAACAGCCTATGGTTAAGTACCATATAGCGTGTTTGTAACTTGCTAAAAACCACAAGCAAAACACTAGTGAACCACTAGTGTAACTAAATCAACATTTACATTTAAAGATAGGCTAGATAATTTCGGAGGCTAGCAATAGCTTCCTCAAAAACAGAAGATCCTGCTTTCTATTTAAAGCACTCCAAAACTATGCCTCCCGCAAAACACATGAAGCATACGAAGTTTGACAAGCAAGTAGGACGTCCTATCATTGCATTTGGACCGAATGCAACGATTGGACAAACATTTAATGAGCATAACAAAAAATTTTTACCTACCCGGCCTCTAACAGCAACTTAAATTCATACAATAAACTTTAGATAAATTACATTTACCAAATGAAGTATTTAAATTATATTAGATTAACAATCCATATTGACCCTTAGGTATTAATCCATGAAAAGCACAATAGCTGATTTTTTCCACCCAAGACATTTAAATATTTGTAAGCTGGTCAGCACTAATTACCGTGTCTGCTTTTAACCACAACACATAATAAAAACAGTAGTGACTTCCTCTATAAAGTAACAACACCTGTGCAGAGGAGCCCATCCCGGTAGTAGAGAGCATATACACGAGCACTGTGTCCAATGAGAGAGCTTGTTTCAAAAGCATCCTCCTCCCTCAGCTGCTTCATGCGGAGTCTGGCCTTGAGATAAACACACTTCCAGTGCACAGCATCCTGGATGGATTCATCGATGTACCAGCCAAGGTCTCGACACATACCCTGCCAAACCTCTGTGCAGGCATTGATGACCTTATTCCACTGTTTGCACACCAGGCAGCAGGTGAGCAGGGTCTGTGGGTCCAGCCAGCGGAGAAGGTAGAAGGCCAGCTCTAACGGCAACAGCCGCAGAAAATCACGCTTGAGAAGCGCCTCCAGCCCATTGGACAGGTGTCGCAGCTGGGCAGCACCACTCAGTGAGATGAGGTGGTCCAGAGATTGGTTGCGCTGTTGGTCGTTTAGCGCCAGGAAGGAGGTGGAAACTGACTGCAGCCACCTCTCGAAAGCCGCCTTCTCCATGGGCACATGAGGGCGCCTACCTATTGACAGATAATTTAACTTATCAGATAGACTTCCTGCCTTGCATATGATCCAGATTAGCTGTACAAGAGCCATTAAGAGCAAATACAGAAAGAATGCACCTTCATATGACATTCAGCATGCGTTTGAACATGACAAATGTGACTAGAAGATAGGACTGGATCTTATCTGTAAGATAAGAATACGCCTAATGTATTTACACTTACGTAGCAACACCTAGCTCGTATTACGTAGCTAATACGACTCCGCATAAAAAATAACGGGCTGTCAGTCTCTGGAATGCGCTTAGACGCCTCTCTGGTTTCTAAACACACTTGCAAAGCAAAGGTGATGGCTTGCTAACTAAGGACATTACAAATAAGAAACTAGACCCCTACCAACCTCAAGACCGACGTGACAGATGTGATAAATCCACGCTTACGTAAAATGTGAGCCAGTGCAGAAACACTCACCATTTCCAGTAGAATCAGTGCAAGTAAAGAGGTGGCTAGCTGCTGAAGAACCGCGCGCTCACTTACAGGTGTCAACACAAATCGATATGGCTATACAAAAAGAAAACTTCAGTTAACACCGTTGATTCGGAAGTCAGCCTTGTTCGGTGACAATGTAATTTTAGGGAACCGCAAAACCAGCGCAAACCCCCGCTAGCTTCCTTCAAGTAAACATCTAGAGTGCAGAGCTAGCATGATAACAGTACCTGCAATGTAAATCTAACGGAAGTCGATCGGACTCGGAAAACTCACGGACACTCTGTTTGTCTACATTTTAATAGACAGATGATTTCGGAACGTAATGTTATACTTCATTTAATGCACAGTTCTTCTGTTAATGGAGTTAGCTGGCTAAGCTAAAATAAGATATCTCCGTTAGTAACGAGGAATCAGAGCGACAGGAAGTTGCGGGATGAGCTGTTGGAAGCGAGCGGGAGGAAGTCAGGGGGAGTGGCTGCGCCCTGTCACTTTCTCAAAGCATGGTTCTGAATATGATTGTATATTTCTTGAAATATCTTACGAACATCATTATTATTTGGCATCAACTTATTATGACGCTAAGGCTTAAACAATATTTTCAAACAGTCGATGCTTGGCGATCTGTGTCAAGTCATGTCACAGCCAGAAGGGGGCACACTATGCAAACTAACTGAGAAATTCAGTAATAAACGGTTCATGTTGGTTGCTATGCATAATACATGTGTAAGCAAACGAATAGTTTACCCAAGAACGATAATTTTGTCTGTCAAAAGGTTTGGAATGACATGATGGTAGGTAAACAATAAGAGAAATGGTACACCCTTGTTGGTACAAATTCCTCCAGACATATCCCACTGATGTATACCTGGATCCAGTACCCCTGAGTACCCCTCATATCAAGCCCTGCAAATATATTCTGTTAAAGCTATCGCTGTGTTTGTCTCTGTATTTTCTGTGAAGAGTGTGTCTGTGTCTATATCTAAAGATTGCACACGTATGTATAGGTCATAGAGGAGCAACCCTGAATCTGTTTCGCAGAGATAGTGTCAGTGCTGTATGTAACAGTAAACAGGTCAGTCTTACCCTGCCATACTGATGCCTACCACCTGCTGTTAAGAACACATCCAATGAGGTGTGACATGACAGGAGTGAGGTGACCCTACATTCTAAGGGCTGAGGGTATCTGAGCCCGTCTTGCACCAATCAGCCCATTAAAATTGGTGGGCTGCCAGGCGGGTGAGCCCAGGCAGCAAGAAAATCACACAGGAATTGTCAGAAGTGAGGTAAAAATTAGGTCACAAAGTTAACCAGATACATGAGATACATGTCTATGAGGCACATATATATGGCACATTTATTTGAAGATGTACAATTTTGCATTTTAATGAATATAACAGTATAGAAGCAGTCAGACCAAATTCATTGTATATACACAGTCTCAAATACTTTCATAAAATTATGTAAAGTGCTATAAACAAATTTGTCTGACATTTTCTGCAACAGCTTATTTTTTTCCATGATTAAGATCTGGTATGTTTAACTGATTATCGAATAATACAAAGTGTTTCATTGTGTTATGCAAGCAGTGAAGGTTTGTCTACATTTCCATCTTCATCTCTTCCATCTTCCATCTCTGTTCTTTTAATCTGCAAACTTGTCATGCTATATGTCCATTACACCAGTTTGTATTGGAGGGGTGGTGTGTGGCGGATTATTGATTAGAGGTAATAGGCAGGATATTGTGGAGACCTCTTATTGAACAGACATTTGATTAAGTTAAAAATGTGTTTTTTTGAATAGACACAAAAAAGCAACAAACATGATATTGTTGCGGTCAAAAGAAAATGTGTATTCTTGAGTTCCATCAGATTATACAACAGTAATTGATTCACTTTGACAAACAAATAAGCTATTATTGAATTATCTTTGTTGTCTGAGAGCATAAAGGGCATAAAATTGTCAATCAATTTTCCAAAGAAATAACAAATCTCTCAAACCTCCCTAGTCTTAACTGTGCCCGCACCCCAACCAGAGTGAGACATTTTCTTAAAAATGCTTTTATTTATCTACAGAGACCCCATTAACATTTACATAATACAGTACATTACTGCATGATGAACGGTGTAATTTTATGCATAATATTTCATCTACTGCAGTCTGTGTGACAATAAAACAAACTTAGCAGTGAATTTTGTAAATGAGGGTAGACAGAGCTTGTAACATTTCCAGATGACCATATTAGAAAGAACAATCTATGAAATGCAGCACTTAAAAAGTTTGTTCGTTTTAAAGCACTGTGATTTTAACCATGCCCTGTCAACCTCACCAGAAATCTATACATATCAACACTGTGTGAAGCATCAGCCACTGCATGCATGGACAGAGCTGAATGGGTGCTGTTGGTATGAAGGGAATCTCATTCAGTCAAACAAGCCAAACACAATAGCTGTCTGCCAGAAGCGCAAGCTTGCATGTGTTGAATGCATCATACATAGGCTCGTGCATCACGACAACCTGGTCACTGTTAATATGCAATACTGCAGAAAAGATGCATTCTACATCACACAGTGTACAGTGAGACTGCAGCTAGAGTGACTCAAACCAACAAAACAGGTGCATGTCACTAGGTACAGTCTCATATATTAAAGTTTTGTTTACTAATCTAAAACATACAGCTGCCGGAGCACGAATATTGTTTCTTACGAATAAGCATGTTTGATAAGACCTAATTATCTTTTAAGTTTATTGTCAAAGTTTGTTGATTTACATAGAATGGTTTTTTAGATAAATACAACTGAATAGCACGTTGCTCAATGCCAACTTTAATACCAGCTTTGGTACGTCAGTGAAGTTTCAATGGATTGCTGCAGTACTTTGTTCATCATGTAAAGAAAATCCAGCTAGGTCCATTCTATCACGTATAACAAAGACCACAGTAATATAAAGAAACTGTTCACTGGTGTTTAGAATATTTCAGTTATACATTTAATAACACTGGTGTATATGCCTTTAATTATTTTTTTCAGTCACTGTCTTTATAAGTGTCTTTATTCCTTCTTAAAAAAAAAGAGCCCAGAACAAATCAGATCTCATTAGGATCTTTCACACTCTTTTTAGACGAGTTCTGCAGGTGCTCACATTGTCTTGATTTGGGTTCTATTTTCCAGTGACAGTGGAGACGAGTGATCGGCAGCTGATCCACTCTCGGGACAGTGGCAACAATGCCCCTCTGTCTCAGATATAAGAGTCTGCGGGATTCTTCATGATGGGTCAAGCTTTCCTCTCACAGTGCCAGCAGAATGACAGAAATGGATTGTAGTAATTACCTAGACCAACATTGTTTTGAAAAACACAAACGTTTCATTTGCACAGAGGTCATTTAATAATGACTATTGTGATAGTATTAGTTATTCATAATACACAACGAGCTGTAAATGCAACGGTTGGGGCTTAGAAAAATTATTTTTTCAAACTATACAATTTTATAGACCTTTCATAAAACAAACAAGGCAGAAAGGCAGTCTGTTCTCAAGAAATTTCCCTTTAATATTATGTTAAACATTTCCGTTAGTGCAGAGATATGTTTCACTATCAACATAACCAACATGACTAAATCATATAATGCTTGCAGTTATTAATTAATTATTAATTATTATATATTAAGATTAATTATAAATCTATTAATAATTAGACTAGATTAAGATTAATAATAAATTAGAAATGTCATGAAAAATTAGGTTCTGTATGACCTCTTTCTATCTTCTCCATAAATCTATTGTTAAAAAACAACCCACTTTTTTGCTTTGTTGTCACTGTGCATTTCCACCGAAGAACATGTGCTTTACAGATATGTGTATAAACCTCATTCTGCTTAGCATACTGTTACATTGCTCCTATCAACATCTGAAAGCAGGAAATGGGACTCACTGAATGACACTTGAAGATGGACCTACACCAGGCCGTCATAAAGGGAGAGTGCCTGTACAATAGAGGAGTCTGACTTTGAGCCCTCCTGAAACTCCTGGAGAGTTAACATGCCATCTGCATTCTGGTAACAACAAAGAAAGCCGGTCATTCACAAATGAAGTCACTGCTGGAGCTACAGGAAAAAAAGCTAAAGCCAGTGTAGTTTCAGTGGTGAATAAAAATATCTTCTTTCTTTTCAGAGCTGCGTATCCTTTCAAAGGCTCTTTTATCAAAGCTTTCCAAAGGCCACTATACTAGTGCAATAGAGCTTC
>JAZGTI010001609.1:0-42758 GCA_036877585.1 Botia kubotai
ACAGTGTAGTTATGTAGGCCAGTTAGATGTTAACTGAATAGATTCTCAGGGAGAGCAGCTCTGTGTGTTCATTGGACAGGCTAATAGAGCAGCTCATGCTGGTGGGTGGGCAGCAGCTGGCACACGGGCACAGCAGTCGTTCCTTGATCAAAAACACTAGACACAATCAGTCTGGGAGGATCACATTGATTTGTGCATTCATGTAACTTTTCCAGAGGAACTGGAGCACAAAGGCAGGTCTCCCTAAATTCTTTTGGACAGAAATCTACAAGCAAATCGCTGTCCTAGCTATCAAATAGTGGACACCCCATTGGTTTATATTGTTCTTAAGCTTCAAGGAATGACTATAGATAAGCATATTTTAGACTGAGGTCCACAGTCGTACAGGAGCCTCTCTCAATCAACAAATAAAAAAAAGACGGAGCACCAACTCCGATAGGCTGGTCAGTATTGGAAGTTCATACTACGATTCTCATTTCTATGGTAACGCACATTAGACTTCTGTGATTGGAGGGTCTCCATCAGTTGGAGTTACCCAAGCCCTTACCATAAAATAGATTGTGGCATATTCAAAAATGAATTTTTTAGAATATTTATAGAATATTTATTTTTTATATAACCTTCCTTTTGAGGACATCTCCAAACAGAGTTTAAAATAGGGAAACAAAAATTTCTTTGTGAGAAGTGAGAAAAGAAACAGGAAATGAAAAATGAAGGGAAAACTTTGTAGATGAAAGCAGCTAAGGAGAAGGCTTTAAACTGTACATACTTTATGAAGAAGAAACGGTTCTGTAGAACATTTTCTTGACTTAAAAATGTGGATTTGGATGTTATCTACAAAAAGCAAATTTTAACATACTTGGACGAACATGTTTTTAATGCTACCATACGTTAATAATTAAGTATTAATCCAAGAACTACACCATACCTTTATTTTTAAAACGTTGTCCGCAACCACTAGCGTTACAATTTAGCATTTCACTTGCAGTTAAATTGAATTTTATTGTGGAAAACTGATCCTAGACCAGCAGTTACAGGCAGCTTTATCCAGAAGCTACAATCAGCAGCGGAGTAGACTGACTGAGATAATTCCCCATCAATATTCTGTATGCATCAGTTGAGGTCATAAATCAAATGCTATCGTGTGTATGTTGAAGGCATGAAGCAGAATGCTGTGACTGCAAATTAGGCGACTGAGGCATGATCACTAGTGTTGATGCAGTATTTTAAGTGTGCGTGTGTGTGTTAGCTGGCATTCAATCTTTGCGTTCAAGCATTTCTGTCTCTGCAATATATATTATTGGAGGCACAGCAACCATTATAACTAAGGAGAACATATGCCACCCACTTAGAAGTCTCTCCTCACCCCCCCAAAAACTAAAGTGACTAACACCAAACAGAAGCCTCTACCAGCCAGTTGCTATAATTCACTATGGCTAACGCTCATTTACCCAGTAGTCCTTGCTAAAAGGCAGGCAAATGTTACAAAACCTATTTAATATTCATTAGTTAAAGACTTTTAATGTTATTTATATATCTGTGTGGTTTTAATGTGCTTTAGGACAAACCATGTGCAAATTCATCAGTCAACAACACTGCTGTGTATTTTCTCTGAGACGGTCTCAAAAACACAGAAATAACCTGTTTTCTACATCACAACCATGTAACCAATCAGATCAACAGTTAGATCAAGTAGTCTGAGCTGGAGTGATTGATTAGAGGCGGGGCTAATTTGCAAGTCTAATTTTCACAGGAAAACAAATTACATGTCATTTTGATGATTGAAGAGTTTTAATTGATACATGTATCGACTACAGGGGAGTTTAAAGATAATAAGGCTTATCATTCCCCAAAACCACAAACACACAAACACACACTTCAGATCCACCACCCATGTACACTTTTTAAAACAATTTTAACTGTGAGTGCTCTTACGGTATGTTTTTTAGAAGCATCTCTGTAGAAACAGTCCTTCATTAAATCTGCAACCGCTGCATGCATGTATTTTGCTGTTCTCCTCTTTCTCTTTTCCATTCCCTGTTTCTGTTCTTCTCTGAAAAACGTTGCTCTTCACTCTTTCTGAGTGTTTTAGCCCACCTGCTTTCAGTGGATACAAACATACACCTGCTGCACTCGTATATAATCATCTCTCCCTTAAGTACTCAACACAAGCTATATACCTACAGCTGCAAACTGACAGATGGGATAACAGGAAAGAATCCAGCTTGCACTGATCTGCAGTGAATGGGATCATAATAGGTGTGCAGGCAAGGATGGATAGAAATTTAACATTATATGTTAAAGGATGAGCATCTTTATAGGATGGTGATGGAAAGCTTCTAGACAGGCATAGACAACAGTGGTCGCTCATTCCTATTTGTCCATCACTCACATAAACAATCTGAGGTATGAGGTATGAAGGGTTTGCATAGATGTGTTTAGAGTTAAAGAATGTCCAGTGGACCCTGTAATACACTTTAATGAAACACATGTTAATATAAAAACCCAACGCCATGTATAAAGCAGGAAGCAAACACTACATAAATAAATCACTATGTAATTTCCTGCATAGCAAAGTTAAGAGAGTTTGTGCAAAGTTTGGTTCATTTATGTTTAACAGAAATTGAGACTTCTGTGCCAAAATGCGGGAAACACTCCTTTAGATTACATGCCCAAAATAAATGAAAAAGTTAATATTTTAAATTTGTGCGCTAAGTGCTATAATGATGTAAAAAAAGACTACGTTCCTATATTCACAAGCCGTTTTTCATTGCTGGTTCCCAGGAGAATTTTTGAACGACTTTCAGTTCCTGTGTGTGTGTGTGTGTGTGTGTTGATCTCCTTACTAAATTTATTGTCCGGGTAGCCAGTCACTTTACGTCTAATTAAAACAGAGTGCTTGTGTCGAATGGCCTGTTCCATCACACACACACACATACACACTGAGAAAGTTTATGACGATGTAAACAACCTCAGTAAAGCCATATGATGTCTGGTTTGTACCGTACAGTACAGAAGCCTGTATAAATAATGTAAACGATACCCCGGCAGTTCAACGAAAAATCGTAGAACTGCTCATGAACCTTATGATATACTAGAGCCATTAACCAAGCGTGTTTGTATGTGTGTGTATTTGTGTATGCGTTTGATGACGATTAATGTACAGGGTTAAGGCGATCAGCAGGGTCAGAGGTCAAGCATTCATGCAGATTTGGGTGTATTTTAAGGTTTTAATGCTGTCTGACTTTCCGTCACTGTTTGCTGCTTTTTTCCATCTGTGACTCCTGAAATCATTCGTCTCGCTTGGGCGAAATCTGAGACGAGTCTTGGTGGATAAGTAAAATTTGTCAATGAAGTGTGTGTGTGTGTGTGAAGTGAATGCGCACCCAACAGGCGGCATCAATCTAGATGAGACAACTCCCATTTGTTTTCATCAGTGGAAGTATGTTTGCGCGTGTGTGTGTGTGTGTGTGTGTGTGTGTGTGCGCGCACTTGCGTGCTGACTCAGTCACATCAGCTCCTTTGAGGCGGGACTGCTGGGTTGTTTACATCGCTGTCACCATGACAACTGCTTCCCACCACACACACAGATACACACACACAATCTGAGCCATCAATCATCTGCAGGAAATGAAACTGCCTGCTGATTCCTGTGCTGTTTTGTTTGACACAGCATTCTCACCACACAGGTACACCGCAATAAAAAAAGATCATCTTAATAGAAACCAGTAACATTGTAACATTGCTGCAGTAAAAAACTAGCTGGCTAGCTGCAAGTTATTTGTAAATTAATTAAAATATATTTCACATTTTACACAACACTGTTAAAACAGTGGATTTCTGAGAAAAAAAAGTGTGTGTATATATATATATTTCTGGTAGAAATACAGCTGTCATTATTTTATCTCAGTTTTATTTTTCCAGTGCAGGTTATCTCCAATAGCCACAATGCAGTTGTCTTATAGTTTAATTTGGCTTACCTCCTCTCTTTGCTTCTTTTTGTTATTTTTCAGTCTTGCTCGCAAAATGACACTTAATGCATTCTTGAAAATATTAGTGATTTCAAATGAAATCTCTGCCTTTTGTTGCACACAAAAAGTGTTCCAAGTATTTTTATTATAAAATCAGCCTCATGACAATTCAGACATCATCTGAAGGCCAAAAATAACAGTGCTGACGGGAAATGTGATTTAGTCAGATTCCAATTATGTTACACTTTCAAATCACACATATATTTTACACGATCTGTATGATTGGAGAGGAAAGGGAATGTATGATCTCATTAAAATACAGAGTAAATATAATTTTTCATAAGGAATGCAAAGCATGTTTTTGAGCAGCTGATGTTAGATGTTTGTGCATGTATCACAGTTGTTTGTGCTATCTTTCAATGTTCACAACATTATGGAATTAATAATGAAACACAAATTATGAAACACAAAAGTGCTGTAGCCTATAGCACTTAATTCTGTTATCGTTTTCTCAGGTGTAGTGGAAGACTTATCTTTATAAAAACACACATTTCCAGAGTAAAGCAGAGTTTTGAGTGGATACATGATGAAATCCATAATGATTGCTCCATAATGATTGCTCATTAATCATGTGCCTTGAAGTTTCTTGACAAACTTCTATAAGCGAGAGAGAGAGAGAGAGAGAGAGAGAGAGAGAGAGATAAGAGATGTATTTTTCCTCTTTACCAACTTAAATGTCTGTTAAATGTCATTCGCTTGTCAAGATTGTAAATCTCATTGTACTCAGTACACATTGTGACTTCAGAGTTTGAATGTGTGTGTATTTGTGTGTGTGTGTGTGTGTGTGTGTGTGTGGAGTGCACTACTATGTCTTCTGTCATAAAATGATGGATTGTAGGTTTTGGTAAACAAAACTCAACAGAGAAAGTTAGACAGATCAAAATCTGTCTGAACTCTGCTAGATAATAATAGGGAAGACTGGGGTTAGTTGTCACATGGGGAAATTGTCACAAGGGTTATATCTCAGTAACTATAAGGTTTCAAAAAGTCAAGTTTCACAGATGCTTGTTTTTTCTGTTTTGGTATTGCTTTGGTATTTTTTTGGTAAATTTTATTTAACAAATCACATTTTCTGTTTGACCAACCGATGGCTGTTTATTCTTTCCTGAATTTTGTTTTACGAATTGTTTGAGTTCATTCGGAACAATTTAAGCTTAATGTGACGACATGCCCCACACAAATGACACAATTAGCCAAAGTGTGTTCAGTGAAATTCAGTGTCTGTTCCTGGTCAGTTACAATGGAAATGTCCAATAGCAACATGTTAGTATGCATGTAGATATGATAATCTTACAGAACAGTAGACATATACATATGAAGTTTCAGTCTGAGCCGACAGTGGAGTCCATGGAAGTCTAAAGCACACACACACACACACGCACACACTGAAAGGAAGGCCCTTCCCATTGCGTTGGGGCCTGTAAGGAAACAGGAGATAAATGTGAAGGGTTAGATAAACTGTGCTCTGGCACATAGACCAACCTGAAGGACAGAACTCGTATAACAAAATATTGCCCATCTCATAATAACATAAAGAATGAGAGAGAAAGTGATAATATCCTGGGAATGAAGGTCTGTCAGAGCACAACAGTGGTCAGGAATCTGAGCTTATAAAATCCTATATTCAATGTCTAAAATTCTCCATTTAGATGCGTTTCGTGCTTCAGTGTTTCTACAGGAAGAGAAACACTTGGCAAAGTCATCAATTCATCAGGTGATAGCTTTGTTTTGACAGATTCTTTCCTTCCTCTGTAGTGCAGTGCAGAGTGTGTGTGTGTGTGTGTGTGTGAGACTGTGTACAATCATTTTACGTAAAAAATGTTCTGTTTAATGTAGCTTAATATCTTACTGCATATTGATGCACTTTGTTTCACTTTTGTCACTTGTGTCTGGATGTTATGAGTAATATTTTTTCAGTTTTATTAAACATTCTGACATTCCACCTCATTCCTTCAATGCCCAGAACTGAGCAATTGCAATTTTACATTAAATTTGATACCAGTGGGAATGACAGCTGTATATTGCACAAGTATTTTCTCATGAAAGACATGATGGTGACATAAAAAGAATAACATAACAAAACAAGCAAAACAAGAAATGTAAACACTTTTTAATTTTTGAATGAAAAAATATATACTTTCATTTTTAAAGGTGCTACTGTATTTAACTATAGCTTTACTTCTCACCCTGCAAGGATGAAAGGAGCAAGAGTGTAAGAGACAATATGGCAATGATATCAAAATAAATGACGAATAATTTTTGTTATACATTCACTATGGTGTTAAAGGAATCCGGTCTCTGCTTATAGTGTGGTGTTAAAATCTGCACGCTCTGTGTTCGTTTGTCAAGGACACGTCTAACAGTTTAAACATGTGAACATTTGTTCTTTAATAGATTGCCGTAGCCCTGAGAGGACAAAGCATACTTTGTAAATCTCTGGCCATTGTTTTAATGGCACATTTCACGATTAATATGCGTTTAGAATCCTCTTTGTGAACGTATTCTCAACACCTTTTATTGGAACTAATATTACATCATTTCTGAATGGTCTTTCCCAAGGTCACCTCTGAGACTCTTTATGAGTGTAGTAAAAGTACACGGCTTTAATGAGAAAACAGCATGTACATGCGTGTACGTCTGAGTGAGACAATGTCTGAGATATATGGCATTAACCTACTATTGAACATTTATGCGTGTGTGTATGTGTACAGCTGCTGTGCGTCCTTGTAGAGCACTAGCTGATGGTACAGAGGACACGAGACGGAGCTGCTAAACGTCTCTTGCTTATATTATTGGCCGTCAACAGCACATAAAGCACATGCCTGTTAGAATACTTGTTAAATGTTTTGTCTATCACACACGATTCCACAAGATTCCTCATGCACCTGCTTCAGAAAGCTAGCATCACCATGACACTGTTTAGTGGCGTTATTAAGACTAAGACAGTTAATATGAGTTTTAAACACACACCACTGTCATTACAGTAAAAGTACCAGTTGTGTTTATTTAAATTCCTCTTATGTAGCTCAACTTTTTTTTTCCTTTTTGGTAGCTGTT
The DNA here is from genome assembly GCA_036877585.1 of Botia kubotai. Taxonomy (NCBI): domain Eukaryota; kingdom Metazoa; phylum Chordata; class Actinopteri; order Cypriniformes; family Botiidae; genus Botia; species Botia kubotai. Next base: position 7,089 of record JAZGTI010001609.1, read on the forward strand.
GGCAACGCCGGTCCACCGGTCAGACTGGCTCCAAACCGGCATTAAAATGTATGCAGGTCCAAGCTGGTTTTTCAACATGGGACCCCTATATAACTGCTGTCTCTCGCTCTCTCTTACTCTCGCTCGCCCTCTCTCCCTCTCTTGCTCTTTTCTCCAATTATAGGTAATACTAGACGGGACAGATGAGATCAGGGGAAAAAAGGTCAACATGTGTAGGTTCATCAGCAATATAACACTGCAGTGTGACAGAATACTGACACCACACGGATGAAGAGAGAGAGAGTGAGACAGGTAATCTCTAGCATGTCTAATCATTCTGCCTATCACAGCCTAATTTCCGGCTAACCTTTGAAACCTCTGCTCAACTGCATTAACAGCAGCAATTGTTGAACAACTTGCTTTTATTGTGCCTAACAATGTGGTAAATTAGTTCATTAAGCACCTAAATTAGCCATCTACAGCTTCTTTAACCATTCCATCACTTAAGTGAGAAGTGAAATGACATGAATTAAAGCTTTGTAAGATCATACAATGGATGTAGATAGTTGGTCTTAGGAAAGCAATGCGGTGATACAATGGAAAATGCAAAGCTAATGTTTCTCAGGAGACGCTCGACATCGTGATGATAAATGAATAAGATGAGTGATTTACAGTATGTGTGACTTACGTTTTTGGGCAAACACCCTGGACGCACACACTTTTATTTCCCTTTTGGCTGTTTTTGAGACAAATTACGTGTTGTGGCTCAGTCAGGCAAGGTCAATGCACTGAGCAATCATAAGAATTTATTTTGTAACATTAAGTTTAAACAGACGTTTCATAAGTTTATTCATAACATTTGATCTGAATGTCATTGAGGGTCAACAGATCATTCTGTAGAGTGTTGCTATGTAGAGTGTGTCTATGTCTGCATATGAATACTTGAGTTGTTTGTTGTTTGTGAGTTGTTTGTTATGCTGTGAGTTCCATCAGTGATGTTTTATTTATTTTTTTCTTAAGTGAAGTGGAGCGTTTGTCAGATATTTCACTGTATTTATGGGGACTTTTTATTTGGCCTCACAAGTAGACAGATGTGCACACACGCACACACACACACATACAGAGCGGATGGGCAGCAGTGTTTTGAAGTCAGCATGGTGATACAGAGGTGTAGTAAAACATTTCCTCTTGTTTGTTGTTCTTTGAAAGTTATAACAGTGTGATCACATACACACACACACGCAAAATGTGCGAGAGAGGAAATATGAATGTTCTGTGTCAGTGTGAAGTTTGTTCAGAGAGCCAAGAGTTTCTCAGCCAAAGTCTATCACACGCTCACATACAGCGTTTTAATATTTCCTCTGTTTCACCGCAGTGGTTGCTATAGTCACTTTTACTTACATGACACCACATTTTTATGAAAATCATATATTAATCATATTATATTAAAATTAAGAAAACATTATACTAACTTATACTAACTTCTACAGTATACTAACATTATACTAACATTACATTATGTCTTCCTAATATTCAGGATTTAAAGCAAAACGTTTTTGAGCTTTTTTTGCTACCTAAAATTAAAGAGAATTCCCCCTCATTAATGTAGCAAACGCACATGCACGCACACACACAAGCCTAATGATCCAGATTGGTTGGAAAGATGGATGGTATGTATAAACTGTTGACATTTGAGCAAGTCATGGTGAAAGTCAGTTTGGCTGGGTTTGTTGGCAAATTAATATTATTCAGTTGTGTGTGTGTGACCTCAGCTGTTCTCGGAGTCTGATGCAGATGTGGGCCATAAATATTCATAACTTTTGGTAATGACAATTCTTTGTCTACTCACTGATTGTCTACACAAGATTTCACGATTTTGCCGTGTAGCACTGTATTGAAATTCCTTTTTTCTTTTCTGCAATTAATTCTGCTCAAACCACTTAAAATTCAGACGACGTTTTAACTTTTTGCTGATAATCTCAGTCTTAGGTGTGCTTTCATGTTTTCTAAAACTTTTTAATACTAAAGTTCTCCCAAAAATATCCCATTGACCTGCATTGATAGAATGTTCGTCTTTGACAGTGAAGTCATTCTGTATTTGCATATTGAATTGTGATTGGACATTCTTTTTTACATGTATTTAACCATATATAGCCCTTTTTATGCTGAACTGGTAGTGTCACATTAGGTTTTGATTCTCTATGTGGACTGGCCATGTACACACCGGCTTTTACTGACATTTGAATGACATGTTTGAATGTATTTACAAAGCTCTCAAAAACATACCAAAATAAAAGCCATTAGATCTGTATTTATACTTTGACCTTTTATATTATCAAACTGTTTACTAGAGGCCAATGAAGGATAAAATTGTATGTGTTGTGTGTGTGGTGCTTTTAAAAGTGCTTCTGGCAATGAAGTTTGTTTGTAGTCTTGTATATACTGCCAAAAATAAATCAAATAAATAATAATAAAAAAAGAACCCATTTTTGGAAATAAATTAAATCCAATAAAATACAGACTTTAACCTCTCTTGATTTTGGGCCTAACTCTCTCCCCTGCTGCACAATTACACTAATTAAACAAATATTCATAAGTACACACGTGGATGGCATGACAGAACTACATCATCACCTAAATCAACAAACTGCTTCCGAGTGCTAGCTAAATTACTACCATATTTAGTGTGATTTCGAGTTTTTTTTCTGAGTACCAGTCAAATGAAATGCCAGCTCTCTGATGACACACTCTTAGTAGTTATTTCAAACCAGTGCAAAATCATTTCTTCATGTCTTCAGGACCAGATGAACGGTTGAATGCAGATTTCTGGTGCTATTCATTTCGGTACTGATGAAAATATGAGATGCCTTGTTCTGTAGCTTATTCAGTGGGTCTAAGATTTAGGAAAAAGTAAATCTGGCACAGACAAATAAACGTTTACTAACTTATTTCAAGTCCACCTGGAAAGTGCTTGTACAAGCTCTGAAGTTGTAATTATGACGTGATGTGAGCAGGATTGAATACAAATGCATTGGGCAATTTATGTATTTCTCATTAATTTACTGACAAAGACAATAAGACACAATGAAGACTGGGGTTGCAGTGTGAAATTGATGCATTATGCATGTAATTTATATCTATATTACCAAGCTTTACTGATGTTTTGTATTAGCAATACAGCGTGTATGCTAACTTATTGTGGTCTGTATTCACATTTATTCACAAATATAATTATGACCAATTTCGATTTGCTCCCACCATGATTCTTTAAGCATATAATGTTGAGGTTCATATAAAATCCAGGGTTTTCCACTGGTAATTATGCCACAGTGGTGGTGTTTTTGTGTTTATCTTGAAGGCTATATTTGACTATTGATTGGTTAAGAGTATTAAATTACAGTTGGAATGAAAATCAGGAAGGTGGATTTCTTGAAGCTGGACTGTGCTGCTCACTCTCTTACTGTAGGATACCGTATACTAATGGCTTCTCTTTGACTCCCCATATCTAAGGTTTCCATTACCCAACAGACAGATCTAAACCCCCTCTCAATCTCCCTCTATTACTGATTTCATCTCCATTACTGATCTCTAAAAATGCCAAACCTGATAAAACATGAACTCAATACTGTATAGGAAGTGACTGATACAAAATGCATTGACTGTCAATGTTATCTGCCAGACCTTTCATTTTGTCATTGATGTTGAGTTTAAGAATATTTTGTTTCATGGACCTTTTCATGCGTCTTCCCATGGCTAAAGATTTAAACATCCAGTTGACCTGTTCTGGGATCAGCTCCCATTACTGCATTGGATAATTTCAGCCCTAACGTTCCAAAATACAGTTGTCAATGCGAAGCTCTATTTTCGTATTCTTGTGAGATGAGAGCAGGCCGCAGCAGCCTCTAATTCTCCCTGATTGTATTAGTTTTATTTACATTACCTTCTAATCTACCCACAGCCCCAAAGTTAGGTAGTTATTATGCAAAATTTCCAAAAAGACATTACAAATAAATCAGTGTCACTGTTGCCAAATCCTCTCGCTTCAGCTGGTCGAAACCAATCCAGTTCCTCTCAACTCCAGGCCAGTTCAACATCACTCTGTGTTCTGAGAGATTGCCAAGAGCATAATGGCAAGAACAGAGACTAATCAAGCCTAATCCAAAGCTTAACCTTCCACAGTGTTTCAAGAGGAAGAAAATGCAATTAAGGGGAAAGAAAATCATTTGTTTCAGGTAGAAAGAAACAGTATAATGTTTTCAACTAATACGTTGTGGGAAAATCAAATACCAAATTACACAGCAGATTAGAAAGTTGAATTATTCGAAGTCTCTCTGTGCGGAAGAGAATAAATGAACCTTAGCATTGCTTATTACAGGGAATGATTTCTTTTTGAACATTTGTTTTTTGTGTGTGTGTGGGGGGGCATTACTTTTAATAAAGACTGTGGCAGTATGTTGTTTTTTTTAGCAAATATAAAAATACATAAAAAATGAATAAATACATATCTTAAAAAGTCCATGGCAGCAAAAGGCTGTTTTTTATTAGCTATATCACCAAGCCCTAATAGAGGTCTACAGTACGTTATTATAGCTTTGTATAAGACCTTCTCACAGTGTTTAAGCCAATAAAGAACATCTGTGCATGAGCATAATTCAAGTATTATTAATCTAGACACTGGTTTCGTGCAGTAGACAAAATATCAGCAGAAATATAGTTCAGTTTGGGTTTCTGGATAGGCAGATGTACAGCTATGTGAAATAGTACATGTCCAGTTACACTGAACTGCCATGTTATGGCAGTAACCACAGAAACCTCCAAAGCTATCGGGAACACACAACCTCCTGATGTCTGAAGCGCTTTAGAGCCACATATTGGGTTCAGGACGGTACTGATATGGGATCAGTGGGTTGGTTTCCCTAACATTTTTCTGCCAAAGTCATTATAGAAAAACCACAGGTGCTCTTTAACATTTTGGCCGAGCACATGCTGGTGTAAATTTGATATAAATCCAATATAATCCACTTTAGATAGATCAACACAGAAACGTGTGTATTTTAAATAGTCCTAAAGTTGAAGGAATAGTTCAGCCAAAAATGAAGATTCTGTCTTTACTTAACCTCATGTTGTTCCAGACCTGCACGGGTCAGATGTCAGTTACATCAAATATCATTGGTTCTTGTGCAGAAGTTGGAATATAGTGCTTGTTGTGAGGAATACTTTCATGATACTTTGATACTACCAGTGACCGTGACATCCAATGGTCACTATAAAGTACTATTGCATGGGAAGATGTTAAAAAATTTAGTTGGTGTTCCACAAAAAAAATTTACAGAAGATCAAATGGAATGACTCAAGGAGAGGGTAAATAACAGCATTTTCTATCTTTGGGCGAGCGATCCCTGTGTGAGTATATCCCTTACATTTAGTCTTTAAGCTAAACATGTCTTGATGAATCACGAAACAATAATTGAAGAAAACAACAACTGATGTTGTTTTCCTCAGCGGTGGTTTCTATTTATTATAATGTTGTTTTAATTTAGACCACAGCCGTAGCCAGGAGAAGAGCACAAGATGAAGGCTGAACTCCCATGAGCGGCGAGTCAGAGCTCTTAACTCAAAGCTTGCAAAGAGAAACAGAAAATTGTCCTGAGGCCCCCATTGCTCTCTCTCTCTCTCTCTTTCTTTCTCATTTTCCTTTCTCTTGCGCACACACACACACACACACACACATACATTAGCTGTACTGTATGTGGAAACTGCTGAGGTGTTCTGCTTAATGTGTGTGAGCTGCGTTACAGAGCGTCTGGAGCTTTTGACACACAGCAGGAGAACAGAATATTTACTTTTAAATTGAGTTCAAAGGGATCAGGAAAGAGCGACCAAGGCTTTGTCCTGAGGCTGGGAGGAATTGCTTTGATGGGTTCTGGGGAACGATGGTATGTCCTTAGATTTATGCGTGTGGGCGTGCGTGTGTGTGCTGTAGTTAATGCGCCGTTTAAAGCGGATCGATTTATATCTGATGCGCACGTCAGTGTGAACGCGTTTGACGATTAAACTGGTTTGACTGTGATTGTGGTTTTCTTTCTGTCATTGAAGTTTCCCCTAGGAAACAGGTTTGGGTGAAGAAAAGAGGGCATCAGAGGCTCATTAGAAGGGATGAGGAGTGACCCATCGCGTTTTTATTCTAATCCTCAGGCTCTCCGTGGGAGTGCCACCGCAGTCATTTCTCATTCGCCGAGCCGCAGTGGGTGGGAATATGTTTCACAGCTTAGACAGTTGGTCTATGTTTTACCACCCTCAGAAGAGCTTTAGGTTAAGAGACACTCTTGTGGAAACAGTACAGGTGTTTAGAGGAGGAACAAAGCTGCTTTTCCAGGAACCCAGACCGAACTGTATTTCTGCTGATATTTTGTCTGCGACATGAAACCTGTGTCTAGATTAATAGCACTTTTTAGTTCCGTTTTAGCTGTTTTAGTTCCGTTTTAGCAGTTTTAGTTCTGAGCAGAATGTCATAACTGAATAAAAATACAAATATAAAGGTGTTTCTGGTGCCAAATACTGATCAATACAGAATTCTGGTCATGCTGCCATATAATGTGTCCTTAATATGTGATTTATGCAGTAACTGTTTACAGTACACTGAGGCGCTTGAGGTTGTGCTGTTATGAATGCGTTCTGCCCAACAAGATCCTTCATCTGTGTCTAGATTTATAATACAGAACAGGCTCTCTCATACTACTGTACATGAAGCAAAAGTTGACTGTTTTAATTCATACATTTAAGTCAATAAATTGAATTGAACAAAATATGAAGTCAAATCAAAACAACATTAACCTTCAGCACAAAAAAATTACAAAAACTAAATATTTACTGCTTTTCAGTATGCAGACAGTTACGTTGTGCGCTACAAGAGGAGGTGAATTAATCTAATTTGGATTTACTGGTTCACAATCTGTTGTGTGAGAGGAATTGTTTATGAATTTTCAACACGTGTATTTTTGTCATGCCAATAAAACTTTGAATTGAATTAAGACCCAATTAATTTATCTCACTAGCTAGGTAATTACCTTAATTACCATAACTAGGAAGACAGCTGAATAGTGTTAGCAGGTATGCATGCACATGCCTCAGAGCAAGAGAAATTAGCTCTCATTGATGCTGGTGGTTGTTTGATGAATAATGGCTTAATTGTTCAATGCAAATACATAAAGTAACATTCTGAAAAATGATCAGTGAACAGAACACACTTATAACATCAATGGATACTTTTACGCTAATGCTGTTTCATACATTGTATGACAGATCACAGTATAGTGTCCCTCATGTGTCTGTACATATAAGAACTACCTGCACATATAATAAATTACCTCCACTATTGGTTATAATATAGCAGTTGCATTGTGACTGGCTGGGAAAGTTAATGATTTAATTCAGTTTATCAACTGCGATTATTTAATATTAGCATAAATGCGTTTGGTAATTATCCGGGCAGTGTGCCAAAATACTCTCTTTACAGTCACCTGAAGTTAAATTGTATGCTTTAGTTTGTGCCATGTTTAACATCCACCACACATAGACATTATTTTTTACTCAAGTTAAAGGGATCGTTCACTCAGAACTGAAAACTTTCCATCATTTACTCATCTGCTCCAAACATATCACATTTAGTCTTTTATGGAACACAAATAAAAGATAATTTGAAAAAAGCCTCAGTGGTTTTGTGTCCATACAATGCACGTCATTGGATGCCACTGTTGTTTACTTCAAAATATCATTTTTTGTGTTTCTGTGAAGCAAAAAAGTCATACAGGTTTGGAATGACACGAGAGTAAGTACAGTAAATTAATTTTCTTTTTTAAATGAACTATCCCTTAAGTCTTAAATATTTTATAAACCACACAATATGGTTTTATTTTTACAATATAGAAAGTATTGAATCTGTATGTGTTATACTATTAACATTAATAAAGCTATTCTAAATGATATTTTGCTCATAATAAACACATACTTTTAAATCAGACGTTTATGGAATGTTTAATATTGTTTTAATGTTATGGTGTTGTCACCTCCTCTAGTGTGCGTGCACACACACACACACACACACACAGACACACACACACAACTACACGTTGACTCACATATACAATCAGTGGCTCAAAATTACAGGGTACACACCCACACATAATGCCCTGACGCAACGATTTCTCGCCCAATTCCCGAAGGGCGGTCACACTACCCACAATACACCAGGCGTCATATTCAACTGGTAAATACCCTGCTGTGGCTTTTGCTTTACATTTTTAATGGCCACCATTACTCAACCATCAACCGTGAGTGTGTAATACTTGCTAACTAATAAGGACAAGGTCTACAATGAAAAACATTCACATTCTACAGTTTCATTTATTAATAGCCCTTGATTTCTTTGTCTGATTTGCCAGAATAATGTAGTGAATATTTATTTTTACATTTTTGCTACATATGACACAATTCTGGTTGTCTCAGAGGAAATGCTTAATTAGAAAGACCATTGAACAAGCTCTGTTTGATAGTGTACAAACACACACACACACACACACACTTGTTAACACACTTGCATCATATAATTTGGGAAAAATTCGCACATTCAGGCACTCCTTCTATTTCCCCGCTCTGCATCTTCAGAGATTTTTATTATGAGGTTCAGAGATTATGAGGTTCTGGCGTGCTCGTGTAAATGGCTCACCCAGTCAAGGGATAAAAGTTAATGACCTAAACATCTTATTTCCAGAGCCTTGGTAAGGGTGGCGTTCCTTTTAAAGGCACCTCGGAGCGGGAGAGAGAGACACATCCAAAGGGTAGAGTCGCACATGCAGGGATTATGAAATGGATGGATAATGAGCCCCTCCATTACTGTAAAACTGAAAATGGTTGCACCTCATAAAAACAGACAGAGCGAGAAAATTAGTGGAGATCTGATGAAAAAGAGAATAGGATTGTGGGAGGGCAGAGGGTGGCGGCAGGGGGTTGGTGAACGTTATTTACTCTTCACAGCGGCCTGAGGGGGAAAACCTGTTTTTTCAGGTTTCAAGGCATACGTGACTGTTTCATTACTGAAGGGGGTTTGATTGCTGGAGCAGTTCAGCCCTATTTGAATGAGAAATGAACTTTATTGTCTCCATGTTAGAGAAACTGAGTAAACCTTGCTAAATAACAGCCTGTTTTTCTGGGGTTATTACAAAATGCGGCTTCCGTGTTTTAAAACTATGCTGTATGCATGTCTTTACTGCAGGTACAGAACTGTACTGTGGTATTACCATGTTTTTGACAGCAAGGTAATATATAATCATAATCATTTAATTGATGTACCGTACAGCACCATGTAGATGCCATAGTGTATGTATTTTGTAATCATTCAATAGCCCACACTAGGAGATAATACCTCCTGTTTGCCAATATCAGTATGGACGAGGCATCTCCTCTTGTGGTTTTGTAAGCTGATGGCTGAAGATGCAGGAGGGTTGTGGAGAGGATCTGGGCTCTCTGCCACTGCAGACGAAACCAGCCTTCATAAACAGTTTGTTCAGGTGCTTAGAATCAGCTGAGATGTTGTAGAATGGAAAAACACATCAGCTGCTACCAATCACTGTATCTCCAACAACCGCATTGAAAGATCTGATCTGCTGGTCTCACCACATCCTTCACTTTCCTCTTTCCACTCTTTAAACAAAAATATCATTCAGTGTAGATTCATTTTCAAGAGGTCATCGGCAAACATGGCTTTGGATGGTTGCGTGAACTACACATCTGTTTGCGGCAGCTAATTTGGCCGTGACATTTAGATGTTCCATCTTTTCATTATGAGGAGAACATCACCTCTTGGTGTCCAAGCTCATATGAGAGATCCTGCATGTATGTATGGTGAAGTTGCAAATGGAGACAAATGTTGTTTGTTTACTTTTGTCTGTTAATTTAAACCAGCTGCTGTTTGTTTGTCAGTTGTGTTGCTTGCCCAAACTAAATACTGGGTAATTGTGATGTGAATGCAATGCTACAACTGTGGAACACATGGCTCTCAGCTGGCAACTGAGCTGTCAAGATCACTAAGTTAGTTTTGGTAATAATTATATGGATGTATGTGAGGTTTGTACAGTTAAAGCTCTGGGACTAAACCATATGTCAAAGCTTTCAAGGGGCACATCGTGAAATGCATATTTAGCTTGTTATTTAGAAATAACAACATTAATAGCACTGTGAAAACATTCTGTAACTTTCAGACCTCAAAACATCTTGCCCAGTAAAATAAAGACAATTTATTGAAAATGAACGAACAATAAAAACATTCTAACATTTTGGAATTGCTGGTTTTGTGACATCACAAGAAAGGATACTGCACATAAATAAATGACTGCTAGCAAAGCTACAATTTCAAGCTAAATTATGACAGTTTCGGTGCAAAACAAACCTCTGCTAACATTATAAGTGGACCTTGGAGAAAAAAAATAAGATGATAAACAGTGTATGACATTTCTTTTAACTGTAATAGTCACGTTCTGGGTGTAAAACATAAATGGAAACACAAAAGGGTCATTGTGGTCTAGTTTTGGCAGTGTTTGATGTAACATTTCATTCTTAGGGTTGTTGGACACCATCAGAACGCAAAAATAAAAAAAAAAATACCTAAAATAGGCCTTTAATTTGTCCAAAATCGAGAGCTGGGGTTTCTCAGGACAACAAGAATGTGCTGGCACAAGCTTGCGGTTTACTTTGCAAGCTTCACTCTGTTCCCTGTCCTGTTATCACTCCAATCAACAGATTTAACTCAGCCAAAGCCAGACAGACCTCCTCCAATAACCCCTCTCTTCATTTTCATTTAGAAATATGATAATGCTCTAATAGTGCCATCTGTTTCATATTGCTGAGCTTCTGGTACAAATAATTGAAATTCTGAAGAACAGTATGAGAGAGGAAAGAAAAGCAGACTGCAGGTTTTAATCGCAGTTTGTACAACTGACTGTAAAGAGTTACATATCAATTTAAGTGACTAGTTTTCAATTATTTTTGTTCTTCTAAGTATAAGTTATTTACATAGTTACATTATCTCTTCATACACACACACACACACACATGTATACATAATTTGTTTTATTATTGTGTTTAATAACATTTGACCAATATTTCTGATGGGATTTGAATGCACTTTACGAGTAAGAATACCAGGACCACACATGTATTTTAAAAAATTTGCATTTCTGTGAGGTTGGTAAAGCTGAGTGTTTTAATGTATGACAGCATGCAAACCTTATAGCTTTAATTTCCACTCTGGAAATTCTCAGCTGCCACTAGAAGATGGAAAAGTGCTGTGCTATTAAAAAAATAAATTATACTTTGGAAGTCATAACATTCTGATCTCCTGTAGTTAGCGTGTGCACCGCAGCACCGCTTTTTAACATTCTGCTGTTTTAACATGTGAATGCTCAAACAAACAGTCAAATAATGAAGATAGCAGAACAAGGCAGAGGCTCCTTTTTTCAACGCAGACACATGTTTCTGTGCTCACCTCCAGTGACTGGCCTGTATTTAGTCACCAAATACTTGCATCAATCAAATGAATCCCACACAGACTTCAATGTCTTGGTCTTTCATGCTGAATAGCCAAACACAAATAAACAGATCCTCCTCTTCCAGAACGCCCAAGACGAGCCCAGAATCTTCCTTCTCCTCTCCTGAATAAATGATTTATCTCCTGATTATTTTGATATGTAGCTGTATTATTGTTGTTGTTGTTATTATTATTTTATGTATTTGGTGTTATTTTATGTCTGTTAGTGGACATTTAGGGCCCAGATATGACAGACTGGTTTTTATTTTTAACTTTTTAGACTAAGCATGATTTGTTGTTACCTGTATTCATGACATATCAGGCTTTCCCGTATTCAGAGGTTTCCCGTTTGCGCATGTGTTTTGATGAAGCACTAAAACTATTGAAGTTAATGACGTTTCTTTAGCCTTGATCTCTGTCCAGTCTCGTATTTGCACAGATCTGTGTGTGTGTGTATGTGTTAATGAGGTAATTGATCTGGCTGTCATACTGGGCAAAATAGACCTGTTCTGGCACACTGTAATTGGGGTTTAAATGTCCTTCAGCCCTCTGCATTTCAAAGGAACACACACACACACTGTGTGATCCAGCTGCTGCCCACCCGTAACTCGCTTCTTTCTTATGATCTCAATTGTAAAAATGACATTCGCTGGAGGGACATCAAAGGAACGTCCCGTCATGGCCGTTAAATGCTTTCTGTCAGCGCACCCGCAGGACTGTGAGCGTTTCTGACGCTTCTTCACGCATTATTCCGTCTTTTATATCTTGGGCCCCATTGTCTTTCAAGACTGTGTACTAGCTCCAATAGAAAAATCTGGTGTCCATTGCCCATGGGTGAGGGGAAGAGGAATGTGAAAAGGAAATAATCAGGAATGGTCATAAAGAACACACACACTTTTAACTGGCTTTCCAAATGAGAACGTATCATAGCCTTTTGTTTTTAAGGCAAATTTTTATGATTATAAACGTATCCAAACCCTGATAGCAAAGTATAACGAAGCATCACAACCCCCAGTTTGCACAGCGCATTCATACGTGATTAGATGCAGTTTTTTGAGTTTTTTAATGTTTTTTGAAAGTAATTGAAACATCTAATTTTGTTACAGTGTTTGTGAGTAGCTTCAGGACTAAGTTAACTGCATTTTCAATATTGTGACAGTAGCTCCGCTATATTTAAAATAAATTATCTGTTCTAGTTAACTGTTTAGTTAAATGTGGCACTCTATAATTATTATTGATTTATTAAGGTTAGGGTATTGTACAGTATAACTTCAACTGAGATTAGTTATTTACTTTCTTTTAGTATTTCAGTGTAAATGGTGTAGCTAATTTCAAAATTGTTTACTTAAAGATAGGGTAGCACATTACAAACTAGCTTTTAGCTTGTAGGCTATTTATGGTTTGCTAAATTTATTTAAATTTGAACTTTGAATCAATTTGAATCAATATTTAATGTCCTTTTAGTGTCTTTTACGCTGTGTAGCTTATCATAATAAGCGGGATAATACAGTACAGTCAACCTGCCAGTATTTCAAAATATAAACCCCTTCAAAATGATACGATCCAAGACCTCTCCATTTTACTTCTGATTTACTTTGCGATAATAGCTGACTGTGACCCTCACTTATCTTATTTTACTTTCTGCAGAACCAGATCACAGATTATCACTTTTTCAAACAAACACGGAGAGGAGGCAGATAAAGATGATTATGTGTTAAACTAAGGCGAGGAGTGAGTCGTGTGAGGAGGTGAGACCTCCTTTATTTATTTTCTGCACCTCCCTTTGATCTCGCTATCTCTCTTCTTCACACCCTTCGATTTCCCCTACCTTCAACACGCCGAACACGAGCACTGTCATCTTCCCATCTCGCGCTTTCTAATTCACTTTAAACACACGCGCGAACACATCAAAAGGTGTTGATGAAACACGTCTCAATTTGGAGTTCATTGCAGTCTGTTTTAATTGAAAATCGTATGCAGGATTCAACCTGTTCATGGAAAAAACTACTCTACATACAGGAATACATTAACACCCCTGACGACTTTTGGGAATTTTGTTTTTTTAAGTTCTCTGCAGCATGTGAGCATTCAGAGACAAATACAACATTACTTGATTCTTTCTGTGTTGGAAATGATGTCGAATATTAAGAGTTCAAATATTTGTGTAAAAATAGGAGCATTAGAGTCTGTTATAATACTGCAGTACGAGTTGTTTATAGGTGGCTAACTAAACTAAGTATATTTAGTTTTAACAAGTACGCTAGCATGTGCATACAGCATACAGCTTTACATACACACTCCAGTTGACTGTGTGCACGATCACAGACTGTCAATGTACAGCATGCACACTGTGATAGCTTCACCGATCCTATTGCAATGCATACTGGGATTGCCTTCTTTGAGAGTGATAGATGCGATGCTGCTTCAAATTTTGGCAAAAATGAGGTGTCTTAGGAGGCAGCATATTTGAGATGGTTTTGGAACAACTTTATTGTCAGAAACTTATGACGACTAAAAATGCTGTCTATGTAGTCACATGCGTTTTTGGAACGGAGCGTGCGTTTTGAGTAGGCTGAAATGGGATCAGTGATGGTATATGCCAAAGACGTGTGTGTGTGTGTGTGTGTGTGTGTGTGTGTGTGTGTGTGTGTGTGTGTGTGCGTGTGTGTGTTTAGAGTAGATACACGCTGTGTGTTTAGTCTGCAGGGCTCAGAATTATCTGCCCTCCTGTAGTGAGCGAACTACAAGTGAATCTTCTGCTCTGAGCTTTGACTGCTATTGACTCAAATCAAACTTGGATTCTAAATGAATCCAGACCTCGCTGTATTATTTCTGTCGCTCCTTGGGGTACACCTAAGCATAAATACTTTCATTAATACGCTAAATTCTCCCCAAATACTGCAAAATGCTGGTTTGAATTACTTGTTTTAATTCCGTTCTTCTCTGAAGGGGGCAGATATAACGCAGGTCATGCTTATTTGGAGAGACTGCAAATGTGAAACCGATACACAAACGGGGGCCTTGAGACCTCTGCAAAACAAATACGAGTGGATTCAGATTGGCTGGCGCCAGAGGAAGTCAGGCCCCTGGGCACTTCCTAGTGGCTGGGAACCAGCGCTAGTGGCCATCTTGGCTCAGAGGCTGGCAGTTTCCTCTGGCCTATGTTCAGGAGAGTGGGCCTGCGTGCCACTACACCGCAGATCCGTCACGCTGCTTTAACGCTTTCTTATGTATTACTGGGGCTTATCAAAGCCATTCATTGTGCTGTGGGGGAATGCATATATGTGTGTGTCTGTGTTTAGAAAAGATGGAAAGTGAGATCAATCAGAAAGAGACTTTACAGATGATACTTTAAAGTAGTGATTATAAAAATTATGGAATTCAGTTAAAATTGCATCAAAGATATTGTGCTCTCATAAACTGCAAGCTCCAGCATATTGTTTTACAGGTGCAATATAGTTTTGGTTCTACAGGTCTGCTTTTGTCATTTTTATAAAAAATACTGTTATCAAGAAAATCTTTAGTAATTTAATTTTTTGTCATTTCAAAGTAGTGAGTCATATATTTGAATGTAATAAGTTACCAGAACGTGTCCAGTATCCAGTATCTGCTTTTCTAACCACAGATCTTTCAACCGATAAGAGCATATTTCATTCTTAAATATGATTTTTGTCATGCACAGATGTTTGAGCAAGTGGATATGGGGTCATTTCCTGGACATAGATAAAGGCAAATTTTGTTCTTTAAGTGTTGATTTATAGGTTTAAGTAGTTATTGGTTTAGGACTAAAGCCTAATATGTGTCTGGGAAGCTGTGCCTCAAGGTTAAAATGATGGCAGGAAGGAATCAGATCTTGAGTGCTGTGGCCACTGCTGGAATCAAACCTGTGACCTCTGTGTAACCAGCCCAGACTCTTATCTGCTGAACCTACAAACAACACATCAAAATATGAACACGTTTAAATAAACGTTTATCTCACAGTACCTGCCACCCATTTTGCTCATGCTATGGGCAATTTGTGTAAATTAATAGTTGCTTACAACATACATCACACCCAGTTTGATGTTCTGATGATCTTGGCACTTATTTGCTCTTTTGTCTATAAATCTTCTCAAAATCCCCACTGAGAAGAAAACACAATCTCTGGGTCTTTCAAACTCCCCGCTGGCACACGCACATACACAGATTTTTTTAATTAACAAACAAATTGTCTGAGATAAAAAAACTTCTGGTATATGGAAAACAATTAAACCTCAGAAATAGCTGTCAAGCACAAAACTCAAATGAAATTCCGACCTATTTTAAAGACTTAGAGGTGAGAACATTATGTCTCCAGGGTGTGTGGAGTAAATTCGTTACAAATCATTAACAAAGCTTTTTGTTCCGGCTTAACTGTGGGACAGGTGATTATCAGAAATGATCTCCATCAGCTGTATGTGAGCGTGTGAGTTGCTTTAGCCTTTCTGTTTTTTTTATAAGCATCAGTCTTTAGGTGATGATGAGACACCATATGTTCAAAGTTGTAATGAAATGATTCATTTCAAAACAGCTTCCCCGTGTCTGTTTATTCCCTGCCTCTCCCTCTTTCTTTCCAATCCTCCCTTCTTTCTTTCCAATATCCATCCTTTGGGGGCGGATGTGGACGGTTATTCATGGAGCAGAACACCGTTAAATTGGTTTGTAAATAATGCAATAACTGAGATTGCTCTCTCTCCTCCAAACAATGACAGTGAGAAGGAAGGAGAGTGAGAGATGAGAGGAGAAACCTTCTTTCAGGTTTGGGCAGCACCTGTATTCATTTGGAGATTTTGCAGAGGTAGATGGGTGATTTATCTGTAATCTACTGTACCGGCAGGAAGCTGCCCTGATTTGTGCCTGACAGGCTGATGAGGCTCTGACTCTAACCCCACCCCTAATCCTAACCTTATTGAGCCAGTGAGCCTGATCGGGGCACCTTGCATGTATCTGCCTGAACCGGAGACCCTTCGGGATATAGAGTGAGAAAAAGAGAGAGAGAGAGTTATTGGGCCGTTAGATGGGCAGATTTAAAGGGAGGGAGTATGGAGAGAGAGCGAGAGAGAGAGAGAGAGGGAGGACAGATGTTTATTTATGATGCTTATCTGTGCATTCCTGTGCTGTGTGATGCTGGAAGTGGAGTGGGGGGGAGGTTGGGGGGTGAGAATATCAGGGATTACATCATTGTGAGTTGCTCACACACACAAAACACACCATGGACATATCAAAAGGACGCGCATACAGTCGCCCCAAAAGGATTTCGACATTTTACACACCTGAAAAAGTATGAATGTCGTTGCGTTATATGCAAAATATGAAATTATTGGCTTAAGCAAACAAATGATGCTGAATTTGGTAGAGGTTGTGAAAAAAGTTTCCATAGGACTGTGTGAACTTTGAAACTAGGATCATATATTTGCACAAGCATTTATTCTTAAAGTAAATGATAATAATAAAGCAAAGACGTTATATGGCTAAAAGGTTTTTTTTGAGCAACTGCACTACTTGTAAATCATCTTCTTTCTTTTTCTCTGGAATGTCTTTAGCGTTCCTTTGTTTCTCAGACATATTCTCCAGGTTTAATCATAAGCGACTCCCACCTTCTGCTTGGCCCAGGAAGCAAGCATCAAGTGGAAGTTACAGGTCAAACAGATTAACATTTTATTAAACGATAGCGAGGAGTTATTTATTTCTCGCCACCTCTCCGCCCCGCTTGAACCGATTTAAAAAATGGCTTATTTATATGATGCAACTTTGATTTCCTTTGTTCAGCATTCTCTCTCTCACACCCTCTCTTGCTCGCTCGTGTCCTTGACGTCTCCTGACAGAGGCAGAGGGAGGGCCGGGTGAGGAGTGCAGTCCTCCAGGGGAACCTCCTCCAGGTGGCCCCCCACTCAGACGCACCCTCGCTGGGGCTGGTGCTTAATCAAGCCCCGGGTTTTGATCCCAGAGGGCCTGACTCGCCTGCTCTACACCATCTGTACTGAAGAGAAGCTAATAAAGTGCCTGTCCTCCTCTCTTCACTGTGCTATAATCCCCTTAGTATAGACAGGACGTTTAATGGTCTCTCTCTCTCTCTCTTACACACAACAACATGCATCACCTTTGCTACCGCCACTGACAAGGTTAATAAAAACATTGGAATTGTTGCAAAGTGTTTGTGCTGTTGGTGAAAGTCTACAAGTAAAGCGGTAATTGAGGACGGTGTCTTGGACACTAGCTATGTTCCAAAACCTACACAGTCCTCCATTTTAAAGAAATGTGGTAGATTCAATACAAGTTATTTAAAAATCAAGTTATTTAAAAGGTGAAGGGGTAGGTCAATTCGGTTAACTGTGATGACTGTTGGTCATTTCACATTTAAAGAGGGTAGACAAACACAACAGAGGTCATTTAAATAGAAGGCGTAAAGGCACAGTAGCAAAAAAAACCTATCAAATTCTAGTAAATGGTTGTATTGAAACAAATGATGACTTTACCATTGTAAATGGACTTGGCAAAATAATAAACCTACACGAGTATAGAATATGACCCATTTAAATCATGTTGTAGCTTCAGGGATTTTGAGAGCGTTTGTTGTTCATGTCTAAAAAAAATAGACACATTAACTCATTTCTGTGCCTTAATTTCTGTCTCTTGCATCCTCTTCATCTCTTTCCCAGAAGCCTCTCTGTTGCGCTTACTTTCCATTTGTAGCCGTGTCTTTAATGAAAAGTCGGTAGGGAGAGCAGAATAAATGGACACACAAGGAGAAAGCGAGGGGTGAAGTATGAAGAATAAAGAAGAATTGATAGTGGCAGCTGGCAAATGATACGTCTAAAGCCCTGGATTTAACAGTGAGTGGAAAAGAGGAATTCTATTGGAGCAACCTGTGGATTGAGTGTCCGTTAATGCCATTCCTTAATGCCTGTCAACAGAGAGAGAGAGGGAGAGAAATGAATGAGAAACGCTGGAGAGGAGGATGAGGTGATGAGATTTTGCAGTATGGTGAAATTGAAAATGTGTGGGAGAGCGAGAGAGAGGGAGGATGAGGGAAGGATGGATGGATAGGAGGAGTTGAGCAATGAGCGCTGTTGTTTGTCATAAGGTTTTTCCCAGTACCCTGTTTCTCAATGCGGCAAATGCGAGCGGTGACCCCTGGTGACCTTTAACCTTTCGAAGGGATTAGCGGTGCAAAATATAGCCGGTGGCAAACTGACGCCACATAACACAATATCATGCATACGGCCACACACACACACACATACGCACACAAAACGCTTGCATTATTCGGTTAGAAATTAGATTCTTTGTTTTTCTGAAGGGTTATGTTTAAGTTTGTTTTACTGAGTCTGAAAACATGATTAAAGTGTGTGTCTGTTAGCTTACTAGAGTATGTTTGTCTCATTTTCAAAGAGGAAACTTAGATATTTAGTCTTGGCCAAATAAACACAAAAGGAAACTCTCTCACACACTTTCACACAAGGGAAATGGAGTATTTGGCTTCTTACACCATTTCCTAACTAGGCACGACTCAACAAGTTTCCAGTGATATGCAATTTATCTGTCTGCACTAAACACGAAACTGCTGTGAAACGTCACATCACAGTCAATCTGAATATATTTTATGTACACGTTAAAGTACAGTTATAATAGGTCGAATTTTAGACCAATGAGATTTCACTCTAGGTGGATTTGCTCGTCAAAAACCTTTGCGCAGTAGAAATAGGTGCTATTGTGTGTTACTTGATTGTTATGTCGGCTAGGACGCGGAGAGGTGCCGTTATGGCAAAAACATCAGAGATGGAGACCCACAACAATCTATGTGTGGTGTAGATCCGTTTTAAACATCATATGTTCACAGCCCCACCTCTCATACCAGTGGCTTACTGACCAGAAAATGCATCTTTTATTATCTCCGCGTTATCGTTTTTAGGACCTCCACCTGCCAGACTGAAATATTACTGTGCTTAAAAGATTACATTCACCGTTTTCTCATAGTTTACATACCCCATTTTGTCCTATAGTTTACATGCCCTCTGGAAAATCTGTAAGACTGTATGCATTTTTAAAAAAGAGTGATAACTTATAAATAAGATCATAAAATGTGTTTATTTATTTATTTTTTATTTAGCACTGCCCCGAAGAAGCTGTATAACAGATATTTAAGTATATTGCACAGGACAAATAATAATTTACACAAATTTAAAAGTTACAAATCACAAAAGTTCAAAAGTTTACATAACTTTTGGTTCTTAATATTGTGTGTTGCCTTCTTGAGCATTAAGGGCGGTTTTCAGAATTGTGTGATACTTCTGTGATAAAATGCATAAGTGGATTAATCAATGTGTTTTGCAACAGAGAAGCAAAAGTTACTCCCCCTTCTCTCACGTTAATCCACTCGGACATCCCATAACTCTTGTGCGCTGCCAGAGGCGGCGGTGTGGCGTCAGTCACGGTCAGGTCAGTGTGGTCTAAGCCAGCTGAAATTGACTCTGTCTGTCAAATCTGTAAACAGCACACAGCCTGAGGAACCAACTGAATCCTCTTAACACACATTAATGCTTCCTGAATCTGGTTTGGTTACCTGAGGTGGTTGAACAAAAAATGAGATTGATTCATCTGTTTATTCGATTTTTTTTAACTGTAAATTTTGCAGCCATGCATATGGGAGCGTTCTTAAAAGTGGACAAAGTGATGCATGGTTTGATCAAGAATTCATATTACGATTATTTTGTCAAATATTGTAATTTGATCATCTATATTATACAATTTCAGTTGCACCTGCTTGGGTTTTTCTGAGCAGTGAAACTAAAAGCAGCAGCAACTGGACTTTAATGTTATAGATAATATCCTGCCACGTCGTCCTGTTTTAATAAGGAAAAATAATTAGCACAGGTTTGTCATCCCATTGAATGGATGTATGAAATAACAACAGCTTAGAGAGTGTCATTCATCCTGAAGGACGCCAGGTTTCTTTAAAAATGTGTTTTTTGAGTTTAATTCCAGCCAGCAGAAAGCAAGAACATGAGCTTTCTGACCTCATCCCCAGAAAGCAGGTTGCTGTGAAACTATCAAGCCAGAGTTTCTAGCTGACAGTAAACAAGCACAAATAAAAGAGTGAGATTGAGTCTTGAGAGGGCTTTGTGTTATCGGCTGGCACTCTTCCTGTGACTGGCCAATATCGCTTTCTTTTTCTCATTTTTATACCATTTTTGAAGAGGATGATGGGCAGTGAGTCTAGTCTAATCCATTCCATACCATCCATACCAATTTCATCTAAGAAAATGTTGTTTTTGTGCACACAAGAGTCCGTGTGTGATTCTGGAGCCGTCCGAAGTCAAACTCACGGCCCTTTTCCTCTTATTGTGTTTTTGCAGGCTGCTGACGCAGGACCAGCTGTATTTATTTTTTTTGGCAGATTTGGATTAAAAGAGGCGTAACTGGGACTGATCTCGGGTCAGTCTGGAATGGCCGTCTCTGTTTGCGGCCTTGAATGACGTTTCATGATGACAGACTTGGAAAATTAGAGGAGGGAAAATGTTTTACAGTAATATTTAAACGAGCATAAATACAGAGCATCTGAATGAACCCAGTGTAATTTTGTTTGTGTGGGATGATGCTAGGAAATAATACTTGTGATTTCCTGTAGGAAATCATGTCACTGTCTTTACAAAATGAGAAGAAAGTCATAAACACAATGTAATTGTGGGAATCTGATATGAGCTCTCAGCGGTGCTCATTTGTCTGGTGCTGCGTAACAAGGACCCGATAAAAAACAAGACATCATTCAGTTATTTATAAAGATCAAGAGAAAACGGAAGCATTTTTTCCTTTTATCACTTAGAGAGGCTTTTAGTAGCTCGTCCGCATTTCCGTCAGGCACTCCCCCCCATTTCCCTCTGACTCTTCCTGCCCCAGCTTCCTTCTCTCCCACGGTAGCGCTCACCCGGGTAATCATGGGTAATCTGTCCCTGCCCTTTTTATCTCCTGTCATTTTCTCCTATAGGAACTTTTCTCCCTCCTTTTAACCGCCTGTATGCAATCAGAATTGAACCCTGATAGAAATGAAATGATGATGAAATAAAAAAGGATTGCCAAACAAGCCATAGGGCGATGTCATGCCATGCACATTGACACTTCAGGTATGGATCCTTCCCCTTCATCTCAACCCAGTCCTGCCTTCAGAACTTTTTAAAGTAACCCACGCAGATCAACGTACTGTGTGTGGATTCATACGTCAGCATTATGATTTATACACTTTGCAGTGTGTTTTGGAAGCTTTCCTCATTTTGTTGCACTCTGTCTCACTGTTTTGAGTGCAGGAATGCATTCTTTGTAAAGGGACCTTTATAGATTACATTGTGTATTCTTCTTTTTACATTTTATTTATGACCTGCAGTGTCAGTATTTAAGTGCAAAAGACGTTACCAGCAGTTTTGGGGCAGTCAGTCAACAAAACTTAATACAAACTTAATAAAATAAACAAGCTTAAATGCCAAGGTTAAAAACTTAGACCTTTGGAGTAATTTTGTGTTTAGTGTATTTAGTGTATTATTTTTCAAACCAAGATTAGACCTACATTGCTCTGAGAAAATAACCCTTCTTTATATCTTCAGAAACATCAAAATAAAAATTGTGATTATTATAATAATTTTGTGGTGCTGTGATTTGCTTCCCCACACAGTCAGTCTGGCCAAAAATGTCATTTCCTGTCAAATATAGACACAGTATTTAACCCACCATGCCCAGCCTACATCAGCTGTGCTGCTTGTAATTACACTGCTAGTCTTTGAGGGGTTGTTCATTTCCTGTAAGTCCACTGATTGGGGAATAGAATGATGAAAACTGTGTGGCCATGGCTAGACCTGTATTACCACTAGCTTATAACAGAGGGAAGTTGAAACGAATGATACACCACCTACTAACCTGTATGTGTGCCTGTGTGTGTTTAACACATTAAAATTTAAAGCTGGTCTTTGTAGTAATATAAGTAGCTTTCATAGCTCAAATTGACACTGTTTCAAGATATATTTACTTAGTGTAATGGAATACATAAGTGTAAAGAAATTATAAGGAAGGTAAGTCTTTATTGTTTTAATAGTGTTATTGTAAATGTACACAGTTTATTTTATTTTGTTACCATTTTACCATTTAAGGAGAGAAAAAAAACATCTTACAGAGATATTACCTGTATCAGATACATTAGCTGGCTTAAATGACAAGTTCCAATCTGATTGGCTGTTGCAACAAATTTTGGGAACTCCAGTCCATCTAGAAACAGTCATGTTTACAAAGAAAATTTGCAAGGTGTATCGTGGGTATGAGGCACATTAGCTACATATGCCAAGTTTCCCAGGATAGTGCTGGAAGATATTTAGTTTGTGAGACATTTACTGTAGCATCATGTAAGACTGTATATTTTGTGCTTATTAGTTTTGAATAGACAGAAATTAAAACGATAACATCCACATTTCTGGTCATTTCCTCAGTGTTTTCTGTACAGACATTCAGGTGCCCAAGCTGCTGTGGAATTGTCTGAATATGTTTTCTGAACTCTGGTCTATTATTGCGCTATCAGGTATTTCAGATAAGCCCGCCACTAAATAGCACTTAAAAACAAAACAGAACTGTGGTCGGTCACTTTACATATCGATCAGGCCAACCTTTCACGTCTAAGTGGGTGGTTCTTGGTCAGAATAATCTGCAAATTGGACCAGACTTTATGCCGATAGACAAAAGTCTGGCTGCACAAGACTAACTGCCAGCTGACCCATCATCCAGAGTCTCAGCGTGGCTCCTGTGTTCATTGCTTTTGGAGGATTTGCCTCCCAGTGGCTGGTAAACAGCCAATCGATCAGAGCGCCTTGCATACAAACAAACCTGAATGCAGGCACACACCTCGCTATAGGGGAGGGAGAAAGATTGATCGTAATTGCTGGGTGGGAAGAGTTTATGTACAAGAGTAAAATGTGTGTCTGAGTGTGAGAGACAGAAATGTGCAGATAAATACGGAGGTGATTGAAGGGTCAGATCCAATTCCTAGCACGACTTCCTGCTTCTGCGTTTGCGTGCTTATGCATTTATGGGAACACAAATTTCTAGCCAAGTTTCTTGACAGTGTCTTTGTGTGTGTGTGTGTGTGTGTGTGTGTGCGCGTGTGCAATCTGTGCGTACAATCTAGCCTTCAATGAAAATAACGTTTTCCAGTGGTGTGGTCTCTTTAAATCTCTCCGCATGTTTCAGATCAATAATTATGTGGTTTTCAACATCACACCATATTTTTTAAATACATCAAAGACAGTGAGAATACATGCTTTCTTTCTTTCATGCTTTCTTTATCTTTTCGTTTTCTTCTTCCCTGATACGTTTCTTTCCAGGATTGATTTTTTCTGCAGGCTATAATCAGGCCAGCCCTTTCATGTCAACCCTTTGTGACATTAGGAGACGATGTCTGGGCCTCCTGAAGTACCCCTTTCAGATCAGTGCTGGCCCTACAGTGATTGTGTGTTTTTACCCTCGGGGTGTGGCTCCATGTGTCTGTGCCAGAGTGTGTTGTGGTGTTTGTGTGTGTGTGGCATCATTTATTACTGGCTAAAACGCGGCTAATTTATGGAGCTACTTTTGTAAAAGGTTTGTATCATTTAAAGGTTTATATCATTCATCACCTATTTTATTTACCTGCCCTGTGCCAAATCCATGTCTTGGATGTTTTAGCGATTTAACTTTCTAATCATCTATTTGATTAACTCATTTGTTTAAGACACAAACAGATCATTCACTGTTCTTTTACTGGTAACACTGTTAACGATTGTTAGTGCATTTTAATGCATAATTAATGCAGGTTTCCTTATTATTAATCTAGGTTAAAGTGAATTCATAAATATACTATTGTTGATTTATGTTTGTTTATATATTTTATACACAGGTAAATCAGTGAAAGTAATGATAAATTATTAATAATAAAATAAAAATGTTGCCTTGGAACTACAATTTTAAATGTGAGGTCATGATTCTTTAGCACTTATTTTTGGATCATTTAAAAATATCTGAAATGTACTTCGGTCTGACCAATTAAAACTTTAGTAGGACTAGTTTCTTATTAGATCATCAGTATTAGTTGGTGTGTAAATGTTAAGACATCTGTTTGCGTCTTCCGGCATGAACACAGTAGACATGTCTGGAATTGGTTACAATGTTTGAAGTAACATGAGAAGATCTTATAAAATGCTGTAATTGACACTTTTTATTTACTGGTAAATTGTGTCAGCTGTACTTGTTAATTGATTTATAGTGCAGCCCAACTACTGTAATACAAATTTAACCGCCAATCAATCACTGTTGCAACCGGTTTCAAACATGAGGCATCTGTGTGGCCCCTTAAAGCAAAGTCATTGCTCATGTTTCAGATAGCAGTGAGAGAAAACTGTTCCGAGCAAATCACAAGACATAAGAGAAATCACAAGACCTTTGGGAATCTCTAAGTAGGTTGTTTTTAGTTTAGGTTTAAGTACAAATGTGTGTTCTTAGTTTCAGATGTACTGCTTCTGAGGTACGTCCTCAAGGAAATGTGTGGTTTTTTGTGACTGCTGTTTTAAACGGATCACTGTAGACAAACATGACTAATGTGTTTATTGCTTTTTCAAGATTGCAAATGTTTCTTAGTGTTTCTTTAAATCCTCCTTTTCCTGCTTAGTACCTGTCGGCCCATGCCACACAGACACAGAAACGCGCTCTCCATCTCCCCACGCTGCCCCAAACACTCGCGGGAATAATCCCAGAGGTTCAAAGGTCAGTCTGGCACTGAGTCCCCTGGCTAGTTCATATTTCACGTTCTTAAAGCACATAATATCTCTCATTACACTATTCGGTGCGAAGGTCATTTATACCCAGGCTTAAATTGAGAAGTGACGGCCTACATGGGAACCCAGAGGGGGGAGAGGACCCCACTTAGCCCAGGATCAGAGCCATTCCTTGGGTTAGTGGACTGACCCGTGTGCCCCGTCTGGACTAGCTGTAATTATATTAGTGCAGGCGCTAGCAGCGTTAGCTTAAGCTCTGATGCTCGCCCCCATGCATTGGCTTTTCAACACCAGCTGATATGAGAGGCCCTGTATTTCAGGTTATTATGGAAAGCCCCTATCATCAAAACTATTTGTAGGACAAGGTCCCTCCACATCACGATGAGATGAAGGGATTAAGATCGTCGTCTCTTTTCGCTCTCTCTCATGATTTTTCTCAGCTGCTCTTTACAAGGCGGGTTTGTGAAGGAGGAAGGGGGTGATTGGCAGCTGTTGCCCTCCCTGGATGGGGCAGACGGATTGGATGATCAGATCTCTTACATGATGATTGACCATAACACACAATCTTGGATCTTCGTGTATCCTGATGATCATCATGTATTCTGATACATATAGCTGTGGCGGTACCTCAATGTATCATGGTACTGAATAATTATGTTAATACAGATAAATACTGTATAATGTTAGTTAAAATACTATTATATTTATATAGCAGTCAAAGTTTCTTAAAATCCCATAGTACTACCATGACATTTTTACATACTTTGTTAGTGTAGCCTAAACAAGAAATCACTGGTGATATGTGTAAAATTTACACAAATGGACCAAAACTGACAGATTTATTTAGCAATATGTTAGTCTGATCATGGCGATATGGCTCTGTTGCTTGTTTAATCATGTGGTTAAACAAGCTTGTTTAATCATGTGGTTAAATGACTGGAGGCAAGCCCTATGACCTCTGTCTACCTATAGAGCCAACTGATTTGACCTTTGACATCTGCTGGTGAGAGAGTGAGGTCTAGCCTCTAAAAATGTTTCACAGATCATCGTAATGGGGCACTCAGTGACAGACCTCCCCGAAATGAAAATAAATATACTTGATTTGCAATACTTTCATTCCAGAACGTCTTTCAGCAAATCAGAGTGCAGGGCATCTGGTCACCATGACAACTTCACACACTGCTTGCTTCGTCCTCTCAGTGCAAGCACTTAAAGAAATGCAGAAATGCCAAATCAAAAACTGTNNNNACCCCCCCTCCAGTACTTCATGCAGCTTGGTATTATATGAGTAAGGTTTTATTGTTAAAGGTAGTGTAGGCAGTTTCAGAGAGGCTAGCGATAGCAACCTAGCTTTGAAAACATAAGATCCCACCTTACTTTCAAAAAACTCTCCAAAGCCACACCTCCTCCAACACATGAACGCATACATGGTCGACAGGCAAGTAAGACATCCTATTATTACATTCGAAGCAAACTTTTCAAACATTGTATGGTCCTGCGCCTTCCACAGAAGAAGGAATATATATTTAGACCACGTAGTGATTATCAGACTGGTTGAAAATACTTTTTTTTTCAAAACCTACCCTAGCAAGTGGTTGTTTCTGGTGTCAGCAATGGTCTTTTTTTTACAAGGATCTGAATCTGGATTCTGATGTAAATGTCAAAATGTACTAAATTTTATTTTGTTATATTTGCATTTGTTTCAGGTCCTAATCTTTCAGAATGGCTATTATTTTTAGCATTATTTCGAAGGGGTGGCCACCTCCCACAAACTTCCATTTTTCACTCACATTTCTCCCTCTCCATCCCTCCCTGTGTTTCTACTGTATTTCTGAGGACGTAACTGCAGGCCGTGGATCAGAAATATCTCCAGTGAATAACATGACGTGGTTTGAGAGTTTAATCATGCTCCACTATCTGTGTGTGGCAGTTGGTGGCGTGCTACATTAGCGTATTCCCAGAGGATGTGATCGAAATGGAGCTTTGCCTGCCAGCTAATTACACAGCTTCTGCAAATTACAGCGACCTTCGTCAACCCCACGTTAGCAGCGCTAGTGCGAATGTTTGTTTCATGTATTTAACTGCTGTATCTGCTCATGAAGAGATGAGAACCATCCACATTAATCACTCAGAGCTGCCAAAGTGCTTCTTTTATAATGAGTTATACAGTATGTTTAGTTTAAGCTTTATGTGTCTTGCTGTTTTACATGACTATGTTTGGTTTTGATTAGTATTAATGTGTTTCTTTTAATAGTGTTCTTTTGCCCTTTCAAGTATAGCCACACCTGCACGCACACACACACACACACACGTACACAAACACACATATCCTCATATCATTACGAGGTCTTTCCATTAACTACACACACACACACACACACACACACACACAAAGGATATTACTGGCATGAACAAAAGCAAAGTAAATGTACTAGTGAACGCACATGTACTTCCACACAATTATTCTCCTAACGTGCTGCATTGGATTAACAGGTTAATATAATAGCTTCTTTTTGCAGCAGGGCTATTTTTGGATGCACTTCAGTGTATTTATGGTCACAATAACACTGTGACCATTACAGGTGGATGCTGGTTGAATGTGGTTTGCTAGACATGCAGTGTCTATTAAATCAAACACCCCAGAGACCAATGAACAGGGTGTGGTTAAATCTCAGCCAATCACAGCACTTGCAGGGAGAGGAGAAGCCAATGATGTACTTACAGAAGCACCTATGCATGTTTTTGGATGTACACTGCCCACGACTCATTGTGCAATAGAAGAGGATGTGCTTGTGATGGTTCCCTATCTAATTTAGTTTGAAAAGGTGCTATAAATCTATAGTGTGAATAAATCTAGATGTATACGTGTACACATACAAGGAAATCAGTATGTAATAAAAGTAGCGTGTATTGGCATAAAGTCTGGTCTACTTAACAGTGTATTTTAACCGTCCAAGATATGACATATATTAAAAATACCACAATAACAGCCATAACCTTTGTTGCAATAACCAGATGCACCGAAGCAGTAGCTCATTTAAATAATAGCACAGCAGTTTTTGAGGATGTTTGTAAAGAAATTAGAAAACACAGCTAAATATCCAGTGGAAGCACTCAGTATAGCAGCCTAGCAGCTTGTAAACACGATTTGCGTTCCCACTGGACTGATAAAACCTGTGCATTCTGACTCTTTGAAATTGCATAGAAGCAGGTAATCAGATTGGAGGTGGTGATTTCCGCTAAGTCTTGACATTTTTATGCACAGTATGCATGAGATGGTCCATGGGCGGTCCGTGGGTGTGCCGCCTGAGAATGCAATTAGCCACAAATCGGGTCTGGTAAAGACTATGCTTGAACAGCACTATGTTTAGTCAAATAAAAAAAAAATCTTGCAGTCTTGCGAGGTTTTTGTTAGCATTAATGTTTTGTTATGCAAAATAATGTTGATGGAAGTCGTTTTAATTAGATTTTTTTTTAAACTAAGTAGCATCTGATGATAATTGGGTGGAATCTGAGCCTCCCGATCAGTATGGGCCCATATCTGACTGAATTCAGAAGGGCCGAGATTACCATCAGCATCCCTATTTACTGCAGTGATGTAAATACAGTTTAATGTAAACAAGTCAGAGAGAAACACACTCTCATGCATACAGCGAGACGTCAGTATTACTGGTTTCTGCTTGTCACAGAATAAAATGCTCTGCTTGCAGCATCACAAATCTCATGATTTATTCAGAACATTCTGTGGCCCATCTGACTCTCTGGCACGGGTGGACACACACCAACACACACACTTACACAGTGCGCACATAACTGGTCCTTATGTATAATGTGCATATCTAACAAAATTGCACAATCCTATTATTAATATGTCAGTTCTAAGTTAAGATACACAGACAAACAGACCCCATGCTCTCTCTGATGTGTTAGTGTGCAATGGCAAAGGAAATTCCAATGCTAACGTGAATAGCAGCAGTAACAACCGTGTGTGCGTGTGCGTGTGTGTTTGTAGCAACTGATGTGAAACCCCATTGTGTTTGAATTTTGGCCATTTCTAAGGCTTGTTTACACAAACAGATGGTCTGTATCTCCTTAGATTGACACACCATCTGCAAAAAAGTTACCATGGTAACATGGTAACCGTAATTCCCAGTTATTTGCTATATCACCTCAGTCTTCTTAGCTGTTGTAAAGAGACCACTTCATCTTACCGTCTTTTCATCTTTCTTATGTGAATGAATACACAGTTTAGTAAACGTATGATTCAAGCATGTCTGTGACACACACAAAATATTTGTTTTGTTTAAAACCAATGCCTTTGTTTGTGCACTAGAGAATTTGTTAAAGTTGGAAATAATAAAGTTGGAATTCGTTTTACTCGCCTCGCGCCCAACAAGGAGCCAAACTGTCTTTTTTATGGCCATTTCAGTCTGTGTGAGAAAGAGAGAGAGGTGACAGAATAACAGCCAGCAGAATAAAAATCGGCTACATAAATCACCAAATCACCTAATTAACTAACAATCTGAGTTAGTTCCAAAATGCTGAATTGATTATTAAAACAGCTTGTCTGAATCTCAGGTTATAAACTAAAACAAACATGGTTAAAGGTAGAGGGGTTTATGTATACTTCACACATTTACCCAGAATGCTTTGCAGCCATGTTTTTTTCAGAATGCCAGTTTCCAATAATAAATTCTGATTGGATGAGCTGCATTTAAGGTGTGTAAAATATACACACACCTGTGACCGCACATCAAGTAGAATTAATGCAGCAAGTTTCTGTGTTGCTTGGCAACTGTAAATGAGCGTTAGCCTAACGAACTTGGATATTACTCTATTACATGGAAGAAAAAACTGGTTGTTTAGATTATGATTAATACTTATTTATGTGGTGTTGTTTTTTACTGTATTGCCGCTGTTGTGTAAAAGCTCATTTTACTACTTTACTATTTTGCTACCCTTAACAGTTATAAAATCACTGTAAGAGATTCTATTCACAGCCTCTTGTGGCTCATTGCTTTATTTTAAAACAATATCCATTGTGTTTTTTATGACCATAAGGTCACTTGAGCACAGTGATGGTAGCAGTAAATGAATAGAGCCTTAGATTGGTCCCCTGATGTTTCTGTGTATGTTATTTATAATTAATATAATGTTGCCTTAAATGCAGAGCCTCTCGTTTTTCATCTTACTACCTGTTGAGAGCGAGACAGGCAGATTTAGCCACTGTCATTCACATTAGAAAAGAGCTATTAGGATTTCAATTACACTTATTATTGCTGTGTTTGTATGAATGGCTGCTTCTAACACATGCTGCTTTTACATCTTACAGAAACAATACTGTCTCTCTCTGTGTCTCTCTCTCTTTCTCCCTCTCACTTTCTTTAACCATGTGTAAGCTAGCAAGTGAGAAAGACCACAGTGTCTCTGAGCGCCTCAGGCTACTTTGATGGACAGATGGACGGTCCATAAGAGACAGACCTCTCTTTCAGCCAATGGGAGAACAGGACCCCTGCTGTCGGCATGGTGACAGTTGCCATGAGTGATTGTATCCGGACCTACAGTTGATGGTTTGAGGGTGAGTCGACCCCTGAGTCTCATTTAGAGGTGAAGGGTTGAGAGGCCGGTCTTGGGTTCGATCCCCTTCACTTTTCAATCAGGTCACAGTTTGCTGTTGTGCTCTGTGTGTTCTTGGGTCCATATGGCTTAAAGATGCCCATCAGATCCCTGACAACCACACGCTGAGGGCCAATAAGAATTTAACCTTAAACTCCGGGTTTGTATTTATGCAGAAACGTAAGGAATGAGGGTCTGCTGATCTTTACCTTTCATGGCTCTGGCACAGCATGATGAACGTCCAGAAAAGTTTGAATCCAAATGGACGCCGTGTTATTTATATGATTTGTGCAGAACAGATACATTTTTATCTTTGTCACATTTGATGTGGCACATTTTTTAAAAGGACTGTAGTTAACGGGCTCTTAACAAATCTTACTTCCAAATTCATATGGTACAATTTACTCTTTGGAGTGTAAAAAACCTGAAATCGATTATTGGAAGTATGACATGAAGGAAATGAAGAAACACTGTTTATAATCCATTGTCTCTGGTTTCCTCTCCAAATGTGCCGGAATACTTTATATGTTACAAAAAACACTAAAATTTTTTAAGCAATTTGTCACTCACTATTATAGTATTACCTTTTCTACCTCTAATAAGTTTGCATGAATAAATATTGTGTGCTAGTCAACAGTCAATAAGTATTGTATGCTAAATCACAGGAATCACATTAGCGGAGTAAATCACATGTGTCATGTAAGCATCTACAGTAAAAGCGTGTCAGCATGTGTGTGCTGTTGTCTGTGTATGCGTGTAAAATAAGCCCATCTGCGCTCGATAATGTTGAACACGTTTGCTGTGTTTCTCTCACAGGCCTGTGTCACTCCATTAATCACACACATCTGTTCCTTCAGCTTATATCCTCCAGGAGAACCGTGTTTGTGTGAAACCTTCCATTTTATCTTTAATCTCTGTAAAGACATAGTTAAACTTCTCAGAAGCCCAGTACGGTACGGAACACATACACACTGAAAATCATAGTGCTTTTGAGTTTTGGGGTTTCCGCTAACTGAACTAAACGCTCTCTCTGATGGCACCACAATGTTTTTAACCTGATTTGGGAGGATTCCTTAAAGCTTTGTTAATCTTCAGATGTTTTTGACGGCTGTGGCTTTTCAAGTTATTTGCTTGTGCTTTTTGACAATGATAAAAGCTTGTCTTTGAATGTACAGTAAGTATTAGATTAACACTGCTTTGCCATCTTGTATTTAAGGCTTTCGTGTTATATAACAATGTATGCTAGTTTGCTTTCTGCTGTATGATTAATGTGATTGTTATTTTAGAGCATGCCGGCGTGTACTAATGTTATTTGTTCGGTTTCCACTGACCATATTCCTCACTGTACTTCCCTGTTACTGCCTTCTTCAAGCATGTGATATTATCCCAAAATAACTTTATCGTAATCTTGTAAAATGAGGTTAAAAATAGGCACAAAAAAGCCGTTTGGTGCGGCGTGGGAGATGTCATTAAAGTGAAATTTGCACTGTGAGCACTGGTTCTGCTTAAGGACAGGTACAGAAGAAACTCTATATAGTAACCCAATAAATAATAGTTTTATATTTCAATTACACATAAAATATATGATTAAGTTTAAACCCATTTATATTATATATTCGTATTATATTATGCTATTAAATTTCTTAGGCTATTATAATTGTTTATAGACTTCATATAAATTATATTATCGGATAGTTATATAATTAAAAAAGATATAGCCTCTTTCACTGTAGTTTAAGTTCTAAAATTAAAAGTTTATAGTTTATAGCTATACAATATGAGTGGCGTAAGAAAACATAAGAAATATTTAACCTACAGGGAAATATTTTGTTAATGTGTGTGTGTGTGTGTGTGTGTGGCATGATGCGTGGAGGACATTGAACTCAGTAATTTCGATAACTGGGCTGTAAAATCTTCCTAAACTCAGTTAGCGTTTCTGTAATGTTGAGAAACTAGCGGGCTTGACATACGGTCTCTTCATAAAGCATGACCGATCGATGCTGATTACAGTGCACATTCAGGGTCTCGTCCCTCCTGTCTATGAATCTTTTGTGCTTCTTTGCATGTTGTCTCAAATTATGGCGAAGGAGCCGGTTTCATCGATAGAGCAGGACACAATGCGTCTATTATCTCTTGTGTTTAGTGTCTTGTGTGCTAACCTGTAATATCTGTGTGACGAACACAGCTATTAACTTCAGATGAAGCCCCACGGGACATTCCTCTGAGTGTGTGTGTTTGCAACGATGATTGATGATGCTGTTTTGAAGAAGTGAAAATGGACGTGGTTCCTCTCAGAAGCATACCACAGGGTATAAAGAGCGCCTTTGTGGGGCCTAATCCACTCTGCAGGGCTTTTCACAGTGTGTGTGTGTATGTGTGTGTGATGGTAGCGCAGAGTGTCTGCCAGTCATTTTTGCCGTTGTGTCAGTCAGGTTTGTGTGAGCTAACTGCTAAAAGCTTGTCTGTGCTCCCAGCGGAACCCGTCTGTATGGAGTCCGTCTCCACGTAGCCGCCGAGGAGACAAACTATAGCGTAGCTGTTGACTGACGAAGAAGAATCTGCTTTTCTTTCCACCTTCCTGTGCGTCTCTCTCCCGTATTCAACAACTGTCTTCTCTTTCCCTCTCTCCGGGTGTTCTGTTCATCTATTCATCACTCGTTTCTATATCCAGGACTTTTCCATTCTCAGAAGTTATCCATTTGTATCTCCCTCTGAATGGAGGGTAACGTGAGGAGGTGAAAGTGGCCCTCCGAACTGATGCATTATGGGAGATCTATTGTGGTGCGAGAGAGAGAAAAGGAATAAGGGATTGAGAAAGAGAGAAACAGAGCAAGAGAGAGCAGAGAGCTAAGGTGACTCGCTGGCCCTGCACGCTCAATAAAACGGGTCAGCTCACCTTACTGACACTGAATGAGACCTGTGCGTGTGTGTGTGTGTGTGTGTTTGTTTGGAAGTACCAACAGATATGTGAAATGCTGAAAAGTGAATCAAACAATTTTTGAAAATATAGCTGGATAGAAATAATATGCCTGTTTGTGAGATCAAAACATGTATAGATAACAAGTAATCCATACAAAGAAGGAATAAAATGATGGGAGATATATTTGAAAATATCTGAAGGACATAAAGTGTCACTTTTCTAACTCGAGCTGAATATATTAGCTATTTTTCGAAAGCTAGTCCATCACGTACAACAGAGTCAGAGTTAAGAGCTATACAATAATTACAAATGGCATATAGATTGCACAGCCGTAACTGAGTAACAACAAGCTTTTCAAATAAATGTTCTGTCAGTGTCAATATGTTACGAACAATGTGACTCAACAGGTTTTGATGTCACATCGCTTATGCTGTTGCAAGTAATTGTGAATGTTCAAAGAGAATCATTATTTAATGCTTTTGATACAAAATGCTGCTGTAAAAAAAACATCATTCCTGCCTTTTCAGGTCGGAAGTTTAACAGTACTGACAATTCTGCCACTATTAAAATGCCACAAACAGCCTGCAAAACACCAAAAAACTCAAACAAACATACACATGCAGACAAAAAAGTTTTCCTTCCAGTTGTCCGACCTCCCGTCTCTCCTCTCATTTCTAAAAGTCAATCGCTCCATTTCAGCGTTCCAAATGTGCCTTTCATAAATATTGCATGCGGAAGTCAATTAAGAGTGAATTATTAATTTGCTAAGTGTCAATATTTAGTAAACAACGATACTGTTGCTGCCATGGGTAGTTCCCAGGGCAACTCTCTGTTTCTAAATGACTGTTAGTGCTCAGAAATGAAACGGCGTACACACACACACATAAAAACGGCGTCTCTTGAGGGGATTAAGCAGGTGGGACGCTCACAGCAGGAGCGCAGCGAGATGTTTCTAGAGGCGAGTGATGTAGACAAGGGTAAGTGAAGTCTAGACTGCAGGAGAATTATAAACATGGAGGAGGGAGTTTTGCTGCCATTTTCAGGATTTTGTGAATGGCTTGTTCTGCCATTATAAGTATTTGGAACACACAGATTTTGGTAATATTTTTAATATTTTTGATAATATTTTTGTTCCATATTTTTTTAAGGGATCGATCAGCTTCTGCTATTAAATTTGTTAAATATATTATTTTCGATGTAAATCGACATTTCATGTCCATTTATTTTTGGATATAGGAAGTAGGCGTACGGTATGTATAATAAGCAAGCTAATAATCTGCTTGGTGTCGGGCTCCTGATCACTCCGTCTCTCTTTCTGCTCTGAAAAAGACTTTTGTGCTAGAGGTGAAAATGAAAGGCCATAATCATGGATGTCACACCCACACGCATGCAGGTCTAATGATTATGCCTCTCTTTTGGGAATATTATAATGCCGGTAATAACACAGACGATGATGATAATTTTACAGTGTCAGTCACTTTTTTGACAGATTTGGATGAATATTTGGAGCTTGTATGTGTTTTTTGAGGGCTCTGACAAAGTTGAAACAGGAAGTGCAATTTGTGCGACAAGTGTAAGCGCTGATGTTTATGCTATTTTTTAAGTGATCGACAGCCAGATGAAAGAGAGAGAGAGAAAGAGAGAGAGAGAGAGAGAGAGAGAGAGAGTAAGAGAGTGAGTGAAAGAGAGAGAGAGAGAGGGAGAGAGGTTTGTGAATCTCTTCTTTATGGATCTTGCTGTGAGGTCCTTCTGAGAACTTGTCTTGATGATACTTAATG
>JAZGTI010001610.1:0-13951 GCA_036877585.1 Botia kubotai
ACAACACAATCACTCTACCTCAGCCGATATTGCACATGCAAATTTGCACTACCTGTACTTGTATTTTTCATCTACACATATACATCTTTACATATATATATGTATATTTATATACATATACATTGTAAATACTGTACACTTTAAATCTTTACATTTTTACATAAATCTTTAATTTTTTTAAACTTTAAAAAAAAATGTTACTTTAAATTTTTACTTTTCTTTCTGTAAGACAGTCGTATAAAGCATTTCACTGCATGTCGTACTGTGTATGATCTTGTATGTGACAAATAAAATTTGAATTTGAATTTTAAACAATATCTGCATTTACCAGCAGGTGTCCCTAGCATGCATTTGAAGCTTTGAGAAATGAACCACTTTTTAAAAAATCTGGATGGAAAGTTTCAAAATTTTATTGAAGCTTCATCTCACCATCAGAAATTGCTATCTCCTCTCATTTACTAACACAGTACCAATTCCTAAACAGTTCTCTTGTCAACAACTTAAAGAACTGTGTTTTATGGCAACTTCCCTCTGTCAACCTGCTTTTGTTTACTGCAGCCATCTCTTCTCTCCCCCTCTAAAACCTCTGATGTATGGAAACATCTACGCCCATATGCATCACCAGTCCCAACCTTCATCAAGTCAGCATATAAATGAACATTTTCAGTGTTGTTTTTTCCTGTTTTAAGATGCAAAATAAACATGTACATATGTAATGAAATGGTAAAAAAACAGACATGTGAATTAAAATAAAATGCAATAAACTTTTCCTTCTTTAACAGTATATTTCTTACGTAGGCTACACTAAGTGTCTTGTTGGCAGAGATTATTTACACTAAATCCACTGACCATTGCTTTAGGTAACAGGTAACAGCCATGCCAATATTTCTTGGGGTCCACTGCTGGTCCAATGAAGGTGGGAGTATTTGAATTTTGCATGATGGTAATCATGGAATCAGAGAGACAGGTTTCAGGAAATGCATTCCTTAATTCAGAGTTGTACATTTCATGGTAAGTAACTTTTTCTGGACAAAATTTATACACGCTACTCGTCCCACACTGTTTGTCATAGACCCATGAATGAGGTGTCAAATCGACCGGCTTATTGTGGGGGGCTGTGCTATGACTTTTATAAGTGATCTGGTGTACGATGTTTTTTGGGGCGTATGATAAAGTGGGCGATAAAATTTCATAGACATTGGCAGATTTTTGTGATGTACAGCTCAGCATCAGAATGTTGTAAAGACTTGGGGGTGGGCTCATTTCCCTCGGCATAATAAACAGCAACAAATAATAACATTTCAACTTCATAGGCACACCCTAGCAACCAGTGACAGTACCTTAGCAACCACCCCATTGACTTCTATTGAAAAGGGTGAGAGCCATCAGAACATTGTGTAGACAAGTGGGTGGCCTCTTTTGACTCAGACTGACATGTAGTCTTTAATTATTACCATGGAAACTGTTCAGCCATGCACTAGCAACCAACATGAATTAGCAATATCTCAGCACCAGAACATCATAGAGACATAAGAGTTGGCTCTTTTAATTAACACACATATCAGTCTATTGGCTTTACCCTGTTAACTGTCTAGCTACACCCTAGAAACCATTTAGTGTACTCTAGCAACCATATAATAAAATAAATAAGCCATATTTGGGCTTATTTGACTCGGGCTGTCAGTGGGCTTTAGGTATTGCCCTGGAAACTTCCTGACCACACCCTAGCAACCATTTATAAAACCCTAGCAACCTCCTAACATTATGTGATGTAATTTCATCCTAAAACATGCTAATATCATTAAATATTCCTGATTTTTGCCACGGCAAGCACCACTCACATTTTCTTCAGAAAATGTATTGTATTTATTGCTTTAATTTACTCCAACATAATCAATGGCACAGTGTACCCCCATGTTGCTCAACTTATTCACTAGAGTCATATTTTGAAAAAAGTCCAGAATGAGTATTCTCAGGGACGCAACACATCATGAAATTTATATACATATTATAGTTGGACATATCAGTGACATGCCCTCGCTTTAAAAACAGTTCAAGTAAAAACTGTCTTAACTCACCCTGCTCTCCTATAGGCTAAACAAAATTAATTTCTGCAATTTCTTACATTTAGGCATTTGGCAGACGTTTTTATCCAAAGCAACTTACATTGCATTATACTACACATTGATCACTATACATTGAGTATGTGCAATCCCTGGGACCTTGGCATTGTTAACGCCATGCTCTAACCACTGAGCTACAGGAAAACTATTCTGCTGATTGATTAATATACTGAGGTCCTATAAAGCTAAACAATCAGTCTTTACAAGAAACTGAACATTATTTACAACTTCATTAACAGTTGTTATAGCCTTTTTATAGTCTCATTGTCAGGTTTGTGAAAAGAGGAAGAACCCAGTTGCAGGCAGCAGTATAAAAATAAAGTTTTATTAAACAAATCAAACACAAAAAATAAAAAAAAACAGAACAGGATAATAATTAACTTTTAAAACATAGAACTAACTATAATAATAATCAATATAAATCAAAACCTAAACGGAACGCTAAACAATAAACAAGGCACGACTAGACGGGACGAGCTGAGACTACACTTAAACAACGAAACACGCAACAAGACGGAAGCTCAAACGAGCACACACGAACAGAGCGAAAACTTTTGAATAAGGATCGAACAGAGTGAACAGCAACAGGTATGGAAACCACACGCATAGAAACAA
Source organism: Botia kubotai (assembly GCA_036877585.1). Lineage (NCBI taxonomy): Eukaryota > Metazoa > Chordata > Actinopteri > Cypriniformes > Botiidae > Botia > Botia kubotai. The sequence continues at coordinate 2,739 of JAZGTI010001610.1, forward strand.
CACGAACCGGCACAAGACAGCAAACACGAGGGCATTAAATACACAGAGTAATGAACACAACAGGTGCGCAACATTAACTGAAACGAGGGAACAAGGAGGCGGGGTGATGACGCAAGACCGGAGAGCACATGGCTAATGAATATTCAATAGCCATGTGCTTCCACACGTAACGCACACCCAGAGCGCGAGCTCAAACTCCGACCCAAATCGAAACTAGAACATGCGGAATGAGTCGGAGTCTGAGCCCACGCCCTGACACGTAACAAAACAATCAGGATCCTGGCAAAACGCGATCAAAGAACTCGACAGAAGCCAGGATCCTGACACTCATGGCAACTCTATGGCAACAGTCCTCAGCATCTAAGCTGCGTTATTGATTCAGTTTCGAAAGCTTACTTGTGCAACTACAATAACAACAGTGCTATTCACAACAGGAGTAGACGTGAACTGCATTGTTTGCTTATGCTCTCACATTAAGAAAAGAGTTAAGACTTAATGTATGATAATGTAAATAATGTATTATATTGCCAGCTTGCATCCATTAACTTAGACTTGATCTTCAGGGACTAAACGAATGTGTTTGTGTTCTACTATCTCAACACCAGTGAGCCTCATTGCGCAGGTCTATGCAAATCAGGGAGGATGAGGAAACAATTTTGTCAGTTGTGCCATATTGGCCCAGCCAGATCCAGTTCTCGGATCTCATGCTGTTTATGAAAGACACATTGTAGCATCCTCGGCTAGACCTTTGGAACCTTTGCTGGGGTATGTATTGCATGGCTGTGTCTGACAACTGTCTTTGATAAACATTACTTTGTTTTGACAATAACTTCCCCAAGGAACAACTCTAGTCATTCTCTACTATAGATAGGAATGAACTGTCAAAAATAATTAATCTAAATCAACAACATGTATGCTTGATCCTATACCTACCAGGTTTCTGAAAAGTGATGCTGCCTGAAATGATAGATCCTCTACATAGTATTATTAATTCATCATTGGTGTTGGAATATGTCCCAAAACCTTACAAATTGGCTGTTATCAGACCCCTTGAAAAAAACACAACTTGACCCAGGGAACTAGTAAACTACAGACCCATCTCATATTTACTGGAAAAGGTGGTCTTCACAGATATGTTTATTCCTGGAAAGAAATGGTATCTGTGAGAATTTCCAGCCAGGATTCAGACCAGTACAGAGATTGCTCTCTTTAGAGTGAAAAATGATCTACTTATGTCAGGTGATCGTGGCTGCATCTCTTTTCTGGTTTTACTCAACCATTGAGTAATACCATTGAGCGCAGCCTTTGACACTATTGATCACTATGAACAAGTACGACCATATAAGCCCAGTTTTGTCAACACTACACTGGCTGCCTATCAAGCATCATATAAACTTCAGAATTTTGCTGATTACCTACAAGGCCCTGAATGGTTGGCTCAATACCTCAACGAGCTCCTGTTCATGTTCACAGCGATCTGAAAATTCTGGCCAACTGTTAGTACCCAAAATTTAAAAAAAAATGCTGGTGGTAGATCTGTTTCATATTTGACACCCAAACTTTGGAATAGTCTTCCCAGTGTTTTCCGGGAGGCAGACATATTATGTCAGTTTAAATCTAGATTAAAGACCCACCTCTTTATTCTATCCTACACATGTCCTATGGATTACTCAAATCCCTTAAGGGATTATCAGGCTGTTTATTTAGGTAATCCGGAACCGGGGACACTTCCCACAATAACAGATATACTGGCTCCACACTAAAACTGTCTGTCTTTCATTCCCCAAGGTCCTGTAGTCAGCTGGATCCGAACTTTGAGACCAGATGGTGGGGGACTGGATGGAATGACCCCTGAAACAGATCATCAGGATTTGATAGACTTCCTTAGTAATTTTACCATTATATACATGCCTACCTTTAGCTTAGTTAGTTTTGATATTTTGTTCCCTGCTAAGTCACAGCAGTGTGATGTTATGGCTGCAATTAGTAACATTATGCCTCACTGTTTTTTGTTGCTACGATTTCTCAGTGCCCGACATATTATCAAATATAATTAGAACTAGCAGTTTTCCATCAATAATTAACTATAAATCATCAAAATCAACTTCATATCTAAAACAGTTACAAATTGCAGCTTTAACGTGCCAGAGGAGAACTGGCCCTCCTGGTCGAGCCTGGCTTCTCCCAAGGTTTTTTTTCCCCATCTATACATCATTGGAGTTTTAGTTCCTTGCCACTGTCACTCTGTTGGCTTGCTTGCTGGGAGACTGCTGACTTCTAACTTAGCCTAGGGCTTTGTAAATTGTAAACATCTATTTTTTTTTAATTGTATATATTTTATGTATGTATGTATGCTACTTTGGCATGTTGTGTAGTTCATGGTTCTATTGAAAATCCCTTATACCCCTGACCCATAAGATGTTGTCTATTATCCATCCCTATGTCAGCTGGAACACATATCTTGCTCAACAATTTTGTGGTTTTATCGATTTAGTCAAACCTTTATTCGTAATCATACTATAAACCTAGTATACCTAATTAGTCTTTTACATCCTACACATATTATTTTCAATAATACCATTAACATGTCCGACATTTGTTCTATGTTTTCAGTATTATTTCATAACACTAAAACACATACAATTCATAGTTTCTCTATGTAAAGCTGCTTTGAAGCAATGTAACATTTTAAAAAGTGCTATATAAATAAAATTAAATTTAATTGAATAGAGAGGGTAGGCCACCAATAACGATTCTTTAGTAATTGGATTGTTGCAGTTATAACTGGGTGACCAGAGCTGGGTTCTTCGTGAACCTTAGTGAGCAGACGCTTTTGCAGAGATTCAGTGACAAAGGTGCGATTTTCAGGACATTCAGGTGGTTGTGGATTCAGTTTGTTCGAGTGAATTATCTTAGTATGAATGTCCCATTGAACGGAGGCAATGAGGATCTTGTCTGGAAGTGTTCTCTTTTGTTGTAGGCTTGGGTATTTCTTCCGCTTGTCGAGAGAGGGCGTCAATTTAGGTGAATGTAAAATTAAACCTTGTGAAAAATAGTGACCATCTAGCCTGCCTGGGATTGAGAGCCTTGGCGGAAAGAAGATACTCCAGATTCTTATGGTCAGTGATAACTGTGAAGGGGTGAGCAGCTCCCTCCAACCAGCGATGCCACTCCTCTAGAGCCAGCATGTACCTCAACTATAAATGTGTGTTCTGGATTGGGGTGTTGAAGGATAGGGGCTGAAGTAAATTGGGTTTATAGTTCTGAGAAAGCTCAGAGAGCTTCAGGTGTCCAGAATAGTTTACCTGATGTTCGTTTCATTAGAGACATTAACGGTACGGCTACGGAACTAAAAACCTCTATGAAAACGTCAATAAAAATGAGCAAAGCCTAGAAACCGTTGGAGTTCTTTTACTGTTTTGGGTTGTGGCCAATCAGTGACAGCTTTTACCTTCTTTTTGTCCATGGCCACTCCCTCCTGACTGATAATGTAAGAACAAGGTACTGGTTCTGTGGAACTCAAATTTCTCCTTTTTAACATAGCACTAGTGCTGTATGAGCCGTTTCAAGACCATGACAGATGTGTTCATCTAGGGACCTGGAGTAAATCAGAATATCATTCATGTTGTCACGGGTGAAGAATCACACGACAAGGCAGGCGGTGTGAAAATACCCCGGAGGGTGGATTTATTGTGATAAAAGGTGAGTGAGAGATGCGTGGGGGAAGCAGCCGGGCTGGCTGCTGGTGCAGGTGCTGGTGCGGCTCGTGCTTGGGGTTGCGTCCCTCCTGGCGGCGTGAGTGTGCGGTGGCGCGTGCTCTCTTAGGCGGCTTCCGGCCACTCGCTGCTCTCTGTATGCGCGGGGGACACGCAACGTGCTTCCGGCTGGCGGCACTTCCAGACTTCGCTACCGATCCAGTCTTCCTCACCTTCTTTCCAATCTTCGCTTCCATCTCCATCCGACTCTTTTCCTTCCTCCCAATCTTCGCTTCTGTCTCCATCCGACTCTTTTCCTTCCTCCCAATCTTCGCTTCCGTCTCCATCCGACTCTTTTCCTTCCTCTTTGTCTGGGCGGAAGGTGGCGGCGTTTTGACGCCGCGGGGTGACGCGGCGCAGCTGTGTCCGGTCCGCCCGTGATGAGCTCGGGCAGGTGCGGCGTGTCCGTTGCCAGGGCGACGCTGACTGCCCCGGTGCGCCTCGTCAAAATGTATACAATAACCCATTTATCTAACATATCTCAGAAAATATCAGTCATGAATGATTGAAATACTGATGGACTATTTGTTAGGCCGAAGGGCATCACCAGTTATTCGTAATGGCCACTAGTAGTTGAGAAGGCCGTCTTCCATTCACCCCCACTCTCTAATACGGACCAAGTTATAAACGTTGAGTAGGTCTAATTTAGTGTAATACTTGGCCTGATGTAACTGCTCTAAAGCTACTGGGACATGGGGAAGCAGGTAGCGGAACTTAATCGTTACTTCATTTAGCCCTCTATAATCTATGCAAGGTCTCAATCCCCCGTTCTTCTTCTTAACAAAGAAGACACCGGCAGATGCTGGAGAATTGGATGAGCGGATGAAACCCTTGGCTAATTCCTCCTCAATATATTACTTTATTGCTTTAGACTCGGGTTGAGATAAGGGGGCAATTCTGCCTCCAGGAGGAGTAGCACCAGGTATTAAGTCAATCGCACAATATACTGTGCAGTTGCTGAAGGCTTCAGCTAGGTCGGAATACTCAGGAGGGAGGTTTGGTTTCGGGGTGTGTGGGTCTCCCAGGACATTGGAAATACTGATAACACAGGTTACTTGGGCTATGCAGCGATTATGACAGGTAGTAATTGAACAATTTGACCCTCCTCCCAGGAGATAAAAGGATTGTGAAAACATAACCAGGGCAGTCCCAGAATGATAGGGTAATTAGGAGAGGGAATTACATAGAACTGGATCATCTCTGAATGGAGGGCATCTATTTGCAGCCTAATATCCTTAGTCATGTGCTGGATTCTTCCCATTCCCAGGTACTGACCGTCTAATGCCTCCACTGCCAAGGAGAAATCAGAAGGAGTTAAGGCTTGGTTATTCTGTCTAACGAATTCAAGAGAAATGAAGTTACCTGCTGCTCCTGAATCAATAAGAGCAAACGTGGTTACTACATTGTCAGTTATGGTAAGTGCAATGAGCCTTTTAATACTAGCACTGTGAGTAGTTGGGACAGTAGTAACTCTCATTGGCAGACGATTTGTGGGTGGTCGTACCGGGCAGGACGATTTTACGTGGCCGGGTTGTGCACAGTAAAGGCATAGATGGATCTGTATTCAGCGTTCACGCTCCTCTGATGAAAGGTGAATATATCCAACTTGCATAGGTTCAATGGTGACAGAGCGTTCAGGTTTTTGGCGAGGCAGAAACAGAACAGTTCGGCAAGAACGGATCAAATTGTCCATTTGGATTTTGAGCTAAATATAGTCACCCAGGTTTTTTCCTTTGTCTCGACAGGCCAGTTCTGACTAAAGTTCATGATTTAAACCTCTGCGGAATAATAGCTTTAGGGTATCCTCTACCCACTCAGTCTGTGCTGCAAGCATGCGGAACATAAGGGCATATTCCGCAGAGGTCAGTCTTCCTTGAGTTAGAGATAGAAGTTGTTCTCCTGGAATTCTCCCCTCCGCTTGATGTTCGAACACCTCTTTGAATTGTTGGAGGAAAGTGTCGAACGTAGGAAAATGGAGCCATCCATTCTCCACACAGCAGTTGCCCAGTCCAAAGCCCTTCCAGAAAGTAATGGACAAACAAAAGCAATACGACTGGATTCTATGGGATACAGTGAGGGTTGCTGATTAACAAACAATGAGCATTGTAACAAAAAACCTCTGCATTTGGAAGGGCAGGCGGCATGAATGATAAACAGTCCAGGATCAAAAATATAGTACAAACCAGAATAGATAATAAATCCTCAGAAATGATAGTCAGGTCAAATCAAGACTTCGCACTAAAAAAAGAATCTACAGAGTTTAAATAGACACAGGTGATGAGGCGGAAGTGATCAGACCCAGATATGAGAGATTCTGGAATTTGGGGTCCGAATGAGAATACTAGAATGGTGGCGCGGAGGAGGCAGAGCAGGGTTCTCCTCCGTGACAGATGCACTTTATAGGAATATTTACCTATAAAGTTACCCAAAGGTCTGATTTCAGATACAATTCTTTTGATATGACTTGTGTTTAGTAGCCAACTTGTGAAATAATGCTTATATCTTGTGCAAATAATAAATTGACTTTGAAATTTCTACTGCTACTGTATACAGGACACCAGGGCAACACACAGATTTTATTAAATAATTTTGAGATGTTTTATCAGAATGAATATTGGCCATGGATAAAGTTTAAGTTGTTGGCCATTTAAAAATCCATAATAAATAAAATGCACTGGGATTGGCTTTCTGACACATTAAACTATCAGTTTCACAACATGTGTCAGGACCCATTCATTGTCATAATCATACTTTAGATACTGTCCTGCGGTGTAAATGTTGATGACATTAATATTCTGCAGCAAAGCAAAGGCATTTCAGATCATTAGCTAGTGTCTTGTTTAACGCTTACCTATGGTTGTGTAAATCAGCTTATTTCTACAAATGCTTTAGAGCTATAACTTCTGCCACTAAAGATTGCTTTATCATGTCTACCACCAATGATTGCTTTATCAACAATCTTTCTGAAGTGTCTCAATTCGTTAGCATAACGGACAACTTTGAAAACTTTTTGACTTGACATTGCTGCAGAAAGTGTTTAGTCCCTCTTTTCTAGCACTTTTGTTCGTCTATGCTTAAAAGATAGAATAATAAACATACCACAGCCCGGAAAATGGAGCATAGCTGGAGGAAAAAAAAACTGAACAGCATGGAAGGAGAATGTTTTAAAATTGTGGAAAGTGAGAATTGACATCAACAGAATTGGCAAAAAACAACGAAAAAATAATAACAAAGAAAATTTATGTTAGAAACTTTTATACTTCTATATTTTTTTCAAGGGTTTTTGTACAAAGCGTTATACCCTATAAACGGTAGGTGACACTGTCTTCAAACTTGTCATGTACATTCAGGATACACGACCAAGGAACTATACTGAATTTTATGCTGATATGTAATATACAACAAAAAAGAATTTCAGCTATTGCGATTTATGACCACCACTACATGTGTGCCAGGAGTTACACCACATGGCCCATCAGAGACTGGAAAACTTACAATACACCAAAGGAAGGTGTATTGGTCGCATATTGGTCACTTTCTTTGTAGGTCACAAACAAACTGTCACAAACTGATTTGTATACATTGCCATTGTATGTTGGCTCCCATACTACGTATCTTAACTCGTTAGATATGCAAATCTGAGTTGATGTTCTGTTTGTATTTATGCATTAGGATGAATTACAACTTAATGTATTTTGAACTCTGTCATATTTAGCATATTCAACAGATCGTCTTCTAATTTCCCATCAGACTATATATGTTGTGTAACCATAACAGGCCTGGTAGTCTTTTCACAAAAACCTGGATTCATATTTGCAAATGTGCCTGTTACGGTGAGTGTTTGTAGCGACAGGGCAACTGAGGACAAGAAACGAGAACACGGGAATCCGAACGAAAGAAATTTAATAAAGAAAGCACACAAACAACTAACCGTTAAATTGTAGTAACGTCAACAAAAAATGCAACAGCAGCGTACCTCAGTGAGATATTCAAAGATACACAGGGAATGAGAAACAACGAGAAATCCAAACAACAATTTAAATAATATTTGACAAACTGAACATCAAAACAGGGAACTTAAATATAGCGACTAATCAAAATGAAACAGGTGATGATGATTATTAAACAGGAAGTGCATGAAAACAGGAAAAACCAGAAACAAACAGAAGATTTCAAAATAAAAGTCTGTGCACGTAACAGTGCCATGCGGCCATAAAACATGCAATTAAGGTGTTGAGTGAGAAGAAGAAACTTTCTCCTGCTCAACACCTAATGGTTGATTTTGGCCTCATTGGGCATGACCCGTGTGAAGTTATAAATGACTGCCAAAAGTCAGTTCGCTCTCGGTGTCTTGCTCTTGGTCTCTTCTGCTCTTCAATCAAGAATCCTTGGCCCTGGCACCCCTCCCCCACAGGGGCAAACGCAACTTCTCGCTTAATCCCTTTAAAACAGATTCTGGACATCAGCTAATTTCATTGATCTCCTGAACTCAAAGAACTACATCGCATATCTGAACCACTCAGGCCTCTATCTCCATGTGCATTCGGATTCACGCTCTGCACTACAGCTTAATGTAAGTATCTGATTTCTATGTACACAAAATAGCAGCATTAAGTTGTGCCCCTTTTCCAAGGTGATTTGACTGATGGTTCATTCAGAAATGCTTAGCTGATTTAAATCTATGGGCTTAACATTCTCCCTCTCTCTTTTCTGGTGTTTGGTTATATTCCCTGAATGAAATAACTTGTTCATAAGTTATTACATCTTTGGTGGAGAATGTTTTATTTGTATCCCCTTTACATTTGTAACAAAACATACTAAATATGTGCTGATATGTCAAATCATTTAAAAGATATAAATTGGTTTAAATCTATCATGATAGATTAAATTAACTATTTTTTGGTTGCCTTCCTTAAGTTTGTGACATTATAACTTTTAAACAAAGATCATTTTAAAAATCTGTTCATTTCCATGCAGCTTGGTTCAAAGATAATAAGAGCCAATTTTCGTAATATTTGGGCAACATTTTAAGGAAGAGTATAGAATATAGAATACTGTACTTTTCAAAATAACCACTGCTGTAAGAGTCTTGATATAAGATATAGAATGTAATGATCACAATGAGAAGAATGAGATGTACTAAGTAGAATTTTTGAAGATGGAGTCAAAAGTTATAGCCATTTAAAAAATAAATTGTTGAACAGGTAGTGGCACTATAGAATTAATGCTAGACCTTAAAGTTGGTCAAACTACAATTGAGAACCACTACTAAAGGTGTGCCAAATTTAACCATTTTCCTACGTTTGATTTATAGAGCTGCCATAGGCAGATAGGTACAGTTTCTGAAGAAAATGTGAGTGGAGCTTGCCGTGGCAAACATCCGGCAAAAATCATGTTTTAGGATGAAATTACATGATCTTAACATGATGTTATTATGACTAATCATAGAGTTAACATGACTTAGCATGATACTAGCATCACTTAGTATGGTGTTAGCATGATGCTAGCATGACAATCTGTGTGGGACGAGTAATCTGTAGAAATTTTGTGCAGATTAAAAAGAAGTATGTTAAATAATAAAAGTGATTAATAGTGAAAAATATCTGCAAGCAGTAATTATGGGGTCAAGCCCATCAACGGCATTGAGATAAACATTTATGGACATTTATGAGATTAAGATAAATAAGATAGGAAAAGCCGTAAAAGAAAACATAGGTAAAACCTATTGTTACGGTGGAGGCTCCAGCCTTTTCTCCACTGCAGCACCAGAGGGAACCATCCCCGTAATACTAAACAGAAGCCGATTGGACTACAATTCCCAAGAGTCAACTCACCTGACGCTGATCACTTCCTGTTCCCGCACCTAGGATCCGCAAATGGATCCTAACGCATCTGACTCGTCATTACACCCATTACAACACAATAAAGTGATTTCTAACTTTTGGCCAATAAGTAGCACTGTCACCAAATTTTTTGAGCTGGTGAGGATTTTGTGGCAATAAATTTTGTAAAGATACAGCTTGATTTCCAATTTTTATGGTTGCTGTCAAATTTGTTGACATGGTGTAAGAAAATGATTCCAGCAATTGACATGAATTCCATATCTTTTTATTGTCTGTAGATGTTACACACAAACTTTCGTGCAAATTGCACAAACACTGTACGCGTAGTTTAAAACAGTAGGTTTTCAATATAATTCCAAATGGCTGACAGGAAGTAGTATTGACTAAGACAAATTTGGTATCATAGTCAATCTAAAGAATTATTTAATGAGCCAAAGGATCTAAAGAAAGAAGTTGCACAACAATATGTCATTGCAATTACATGTTATAAGCATTTTTGTAAATATTATAACTTTTGAACACTAGGTGGTGCTGGCCTAAAACTTTGCAGGTCACTTCAGGTAATGAATACCATAGAAATCATATAAAGTTTAGTAACTACATGCAATTGCGCTTGTTAAATACTGCGCTTGTTAAACTATATTGTGAAAAAATTGGAAATGGGCGATGCCCAAAATGGCCGACTATAGAACATCAGATAATAGTTAATTTGGCATGCCTTAAGATATCTAAAGAGACCACTCATAATTCAAAAGTTATAAGCAAAAATGTTTCATATCTCTGGACCAGTAGGTGGCACTGTGTTGAACATTGCCATGTTGCGCATGTACCCTCAGGTCATACCTGTGATGACACATACCAATTTTTAATATTGAAAATGTCAATATACCAAAATGTTGCCAATATACAGCCTCATATCCATTTTGTGTGCTCGCCAAAAATTCATAAACATGCTATATTGCTTTCCTGTAGCTCAGTGGTGAGAGCATGGCGTTAGCAACGCCAAGGTCATGGGTTCGATCCCAGGGATTGCACATACTTAATGTATAATGATCAATGTGTAGTATAATGCAATGTAAGTCGCTTTGGATAAAAGCGTCTGCCAAATGCCTAAATGTAAATGTATATGAGCACGGTAAGAGGTATCGACAAAAAATCCTTAAATAAATACATACATTATTGTATGGTCTTTAAATGCCACATACCAATTTTCATGTAAATAGGACAAACACCCTAGAAGGAGTTAAAAAAAGCAGATAAAAAAATCAAAATGGCAGAAAAATTTGAAATCATCAGGAGCCAAGAAATCAGAGGAAAAATTAATTTTGTTTTTAGGATTTAGGGTTTGAGATAGAGACACCAAATTTGGTATGTGAGACTGTCCTCTCCCTGTCTGCCAAATTTCATAACTTTCCTATATAGGAAAGTTATGAGAGAGGTAGCATGAACCTTCCTTAAAGTTGTTCTTCCTTAAAGTTGTTCACGTCACACCAAGATGGCGGCTTCCACATTCGTAGTTGAAGACACGGTCGAGTTGCAATCGCTGCAGGCAGAACTAGAGGCCGTAGAGAAGGTGATCCAGGACCTTCTAGCAAAGCAGGCATGTCTGCGAGAG
>JAZGTI010001610.1:14001-35812 GCA_036877585.1 Botia kubotai
AACTCCGACTCAAATCGAAACTAGAACATGCGGAATGAGTCGGAGTCTGAGCCCACGCCCTGACACGTAACAAAACAATCAGGATCCTGGCAAAATGCGATCTAAGAACTCGACAGAAGCCAGGATCCTGACATAGTGTCAATTGCTTGAATTGTTCTCTTCTACCATGTCATTGAATTTGAAGGCATGAATGCCTGTATTTTTGCTAAACATTTATGTATTGACTTAAAACTTTGTAGGTGTCATTAATCACACCATACTGACCACCTCATAAATATTTGGTGACAGCACCTTCTATTGGCCAAAAGTTATCACTTTATTGTGTTGTAATGACCTGTTTTTTTTAATAGGTTTTTCTCATCTTATTTTTCTTAATCTCATAGATGTCCACAAATGCTTGTCTTTTTGCCATTGATGAGCTTGACGCTGATTGCTGCTTGCAGCTATACTTTTTCCTCTTCTTCTTCTGTTCTTGAGTCAATGGCAGCCAATAGAACCATACATAGGAAAGTTTTCAAATTTGGCACACAGAGAGAACACAATCTGACATGTTACTGTACCATATTTGGTGTCTCTAGCGCCATTTTAAAGTGTCACTTATTTTTATAGTCATAACTTTTGACACGTAAGTCCTAGAAACAAAATTCTTTTCCCCCTGATTCCTTGGCACATATGCCATTTTCTGTAATTAAAATTATCTGCCATTTTACATTTACATTTAGGCATTTGGCAGACGCTTTTATCCAAAGCGACTTACATTGCATTATACTACACATTGATCACTAATACTACACATTGATCACTAAATTTTAAATTTTATTAACTTATTTTTACTAACTCTGATTTGCATGAAATTTTATATGTACACACCCCTGAAAAAAAATATGGAAATCATGGTGATATCTTTTACTATTCTCATACATTGTGTCTACAAATGTTTTGCTAAGCACACAAAGGGGCTGAGGCTATGAGGCTGTATCTTGGCCATGCTTTGGTGTATATACACAAATCTGGCTACATGTCTTCAAAGGCATAACCTGAGTTTCATCATGGCACCACCAACTGGTTCAGAGATATAAAAAATAGTTATTCTTGCTTCCCAGTGAATGCTACTTCTTGTCCTCCATATTGAATTATCTTGAAAACCTATTTTTCGAACTCCTACAGCTTTTGTCCGATTTGCATGAAACTTGGTATGTGGCATCTAGTGCCACAATAAAAAGTTATAGAATTCAAGTTGATTCTCCAAATCGTTTGCTTATACCATGTCAACAAATTTGATGGCAAGCATGTGCAATGGACTTCAGGCAGTCTATTTGTGAAACTTTTGTGTATTGACTTGTGTCATTGTGTCATTGTCACGACAGCTTGACAGCCTCATAAAAATTCTGTTTACAAGTTTTACATTGTTTTAGTGGGTTTGCTTATGTATTCTTAATATTTGTCTACAAATATTTCCTTGGTTCTGTTGATAGTATTGACCCTGTAATTGCTGTCTGCAGCTATATTTATTTTTTGATCTGTGACTGCAATACTTTAAGTCGAAAATGCCAGCAAACATTACACAAGCTACACAAGCAGAGAAATAATGTTGACTAATATTCAAATTGTTCTTAAAGCATTGAGTTAAGGTTATAGATAAGGTGTTTTCAAAGTGTGGGGTGTGCCTCCCCAGAGGGGCGTATATGGGTAAAATAGTCTCTGTGCAGCAGGGAAACAATTAAAGGCCCTGTTTTTCACACAGCAGCAGAATTGGGTTGTCAGTCTTGTATTTTAGTCCTTAATAAAGGAGGTTATGTCGAGACTCTGCCACTGTGCCACTGGACTCAAAACTACATCTCAGTTATGAAACATCGATCTTCCAACACCAAACAGATGTTCTTTTATATGGAACTAGCATTGTTTTCCATTATTTTGAATCATTTTAAAATGTTATACATGAGTAAAAAAAAAGTGAATAAACATTTGTCTGACGTAGGAGGCCACTGTCCTTGACTTTGTAAACCCCTGTTGTAGGTATTGCAGCCTTTATAAGAGCTTCCCTTTTGTTTACGTAGTAATTCAATTTTGGTTAATATTACTGTATTAAGGGTTACAGCAAATATATGTTCTTTACAAGTTTAAGATGAATGAATATTGAAAACTGGGTTACACTTGTTTAGCTTGACAACATTTTTACAAATAAAGTTCAATACACAGTGTCCACAGAGAATGATGTAGAACACACAGAGTTGTTTTTTTCAAAATGTAAAATGAGCCTACACACACACACACACACACACACACACATTAGCTTCACCCACCTTTACACAACCATTATTGCTGAAAATATAACCACATAAACCTTCAGATTCTGCTGAACCCAGTTTTCTCCTGAGCTCATCATTTTTTATGTGTTTGGGTTATTTCCACAGGGTTACAGGAAAGCGCCGTTCTGGCAGAAAGTGTTTTGGAGTGAGTTGTTAGCTAAGAATGAGACCTCTAACTCTTTGTCAGCTACAGTACTGTGCATATTTATGTGGGTGTGTGTTTTATGCCTTGCTGACTCAAGTAAGGTCCATGATGATTAGAGGGCATTGAAGGTGAGTCAGTCTCAGCTTCTAAAAACACACACACACACATCTGTATCTCTGCCTTTTTTTTTTTTAGCACAGTGACTCTCAGCTCAATTTGCTTTGTGCTCCAGATTTTACACTGAACATGGAGTGGTGACCCATTACACTAAAAAATGTCCAACAATAAAAATTGTGCCGTTTGCTGAATGATTAGATTATCTTCTGCCTGATACAGTTCACCTCCATTGAAAACTGATTTCTGTTCACTTTTTCCTGTCAGTTTGACCAATATGGGAATATTGGAATTGGAATATTCTGTTTCATTCATGGTGGACACCATCAGTTTTTGTTTATTTAGGAACACATAATAACTCACTCTAACACAGACATGCAGAGTTTAGCTCCAACCCTAATGAAGCACCTAAACCAGCTGGTGAAGGTCTTTGGGATGCTAGAACAATCCAGGCACGTGTGCTGGAGTAAGCTGGAGCATGTAACGAAGACGCGGAAGCAACGGGATCCATATGCAATAATTTATTTACAAACACAATCACAAATCAAAAATGGCGAACAGAGCAATGTAGATGAGATAGGGGCAAAACGTAAACGCAGGCAAAGGTCGAGGCAGGCAGCAACAAATCAACCACAATGTCCAAAGCAGAAAAAAAAGAGGCAGGCGGCAAAGATTCAAAAAACGATAAACAGTCCAAACAGTAACAAGAAGGCTCTGAAATGCAGCACATGGCAAACAAGACATCGCACTGATACAAGTGTAGACCTGGGTTATATAGGGACGCTGATTGGGTGCAGGTGGCGAACCGGAATCTCATCAGTCCTGGGTACAGGGCCGATGGGAGTTGTAGTCCACAATGGCGGTTAGTACTGAGGTGACGGTTCCCACTGGCGACCAGCAGGAGGCGGAGCAGAGCCCAGAGAGTTGCCCAGAGAGTTGCTCCACTCGATAGGCATCCTCACCGTCGACCAAGATAGGACGGGCCTGCTCCCGAGGTCTCCCCTCCGAACCTCCAGCTGAAGCTGCAGCGGGCTTGAGCAGGGATACATGAAAGGTAGGGGAAATAGGTATTAGGTAAAGCTAAATGAGCAGAAACTGGAGTAATCATACAGAGAATTTTGAATGGGCCCACGTACCTTGGACTGAGCTTCCTGCAGGGTAGATGGAGACCTTTGGTAGAGAGCCACACCCATTGACCCGGTGCAAAGTGGTGTCCAGGTTGTCACTGTCGATTAGCTTGAAACGTTTGTCATCTGGCAGCATGAAGATGGGTGTGGGCTCTCTCCCAGACTTCCTCACTCCTCTGAAGCCAGTCTATGACAGCAAGAAGATCCGTGGGTTCCCCAGACCAGGGAAACATCGGAGGTTGAAATCCCAGGACACACTTGAAAGGGGTCATTCCAGTAGAGGGTTTAACTGAAGAATTCCGAGCATACTCTGCCCACAAAAGGTATCTGTTCCAGTCTGCCTGACACTGGTTACAATAAGATCGGAGAAATATGATGATCTCCTGATTTAGACGCTCAGTCTGTCCATTAGCATGTGGGTGGTAACCAGATGTCAGGCTGACGTTAACTCCTAGACTCTTGAAAAAGAGGTCCAAACTCGAGAGGCAAACTGAGGACCCCGGTCCGACACAATATCCTCAGGGATCTGAAAATGAAGTTACACAGGATCTCGGCCGTTTCAAAAGTAGTGGGTAGCTTGGGTAATGCAATTAATTGACAAGCCTTGGAAAAACGATCTACAATAACGAGTATGGTTGTATTACCCTGAGAATTAGGCAGGTCAGTGATAAAATCGATAGCTATGTGGGACCAGGATCTTTGAGGTGTGGGCAGAGGTTGCAGAAGGCCAGCAGGTAGGACATATATTGCAGTTGTGTATGAATGAGATGGTATCGCTTGGGAGTTTTGGCCACCAGTAGCGATTTCTCAACAGCTGGATGGTGGCAGCAAAACCCGGATGACTTGAGCTAGGGTTTTCGTGAACCTGAGTGATTAGTCACTTTCTAAACCGTTCCGGGACAAACGTTAAGTTCTCGGGGCAGTCTGGGGGTCATGGATGGGGCTCAATAGTATTAACTATTTCAGTATGTAAATTCCACTGAACTGGGGCCACTAACAACTTTTCGGAGAGAATATTCTCTGGGGAACCTGACTTGGGGGTATCTTCAGCTTGACGGGACAGGGCATCGGCCTTGGTATTCATGAAACCTGGTCGGAAGGTAATGGTAAAATCAAAACGAGTGAAAAATAGAGACCATCTAGCTTGGCGGGGATTAAGGCGCTTGGCTGAACGCAAGTATTCTAAATTCTTATGATCAGTAATCACAGTAAAGGGATGTGCAGCCCCCTCGAGCCAGTGTCGCCTTTCTTTCAAGGCAAGCTTCATGGCAAAGTAACTCTTGGTTTCCTACATAATCATTTTTTTCATCAGGTGAGAGTTTACGTGAAAAGTTCTAGGGGTAGACCGTGACGCTGAGAAAGCACCGCACCTACGCCAATATTCGAGACATCAACCTCCACTATAAAGGGCAATTCGGGGTCCGGGTGGTGTAAAATGGGTGCGGTAGTATTCCTTAAATCAGAAAAAGCCCTCAGAGCCACCTCGTTCTATTCTAGTTTGTGGGAAGAATGTTTGGTCATTGAGGTTAATGGAGAAGCTACAAGCTAAAGTTTCTAATAAACCTAGGATAAAGGTTGGCAAAGCCCAGAAAGCCTTGCAACACTTTAAGGGTCTTAGGGAGTGGCCATTCGGTGACAGCTCGTACTTTCATATCATCCATGGCCACCCCCTCGTGACTAATGACGTAACCTAAGAAGGTCGTGCTTGTGGTGTGGAATTCACACTTTTTACCCTTTACGTACAAATTGTGCTGAATGAGGCGATGAAGAATGGAACGAACATGACTAATGTGTTCTTCCAACATCTCTGAATAGATCAAGATGTCATCTATATAGACTATAGCATACCTACTCAACATATCCTGGAAAATTATAAATGACTGAAATACAGAAGGGCTATTAGCCAGACCAAAAGGCATGACAAGATATTCGTAATGACATGTGGATGTTGAGAAAGCTGTCTTCCACTTATCCCCCTCTCGTATACGAACCAGATTATATGCGCTTCTGAGATCAAGTTTAATGAAAAATTTAGCACGGCGGGGTTGTTCTAAAGCTACTGGGATGAGTGGAAGGGGCTAACGGAACTTAATGGTAATCTCATTTAAGGCACGATAGTCAATACTGTCCTTCTTATTAACGAAAAAGAAACCAGCTGAAGCTGGGGAATTAGATGGGCGAATGAATGCTTTAGCCATCTCTTCATCAATGTATTGCTGCATCGCAGCCGACTCGGGTTGAGAGCATGGAAAATACGACCCTTAGGGGGTTTAGCTCCGGGAACGAGATCTATGGCGCAATCTACCTCGTGATGAGTAGGTAATTGTGAGGCCTCCTGTTTACTGAATACTACAGCTAAATCAGAATATTCAGGTGGAATTTCTGAGTCTGTTTCTACGCCGGTAGGTTGTGCGGGAGCAACCTTATGCAAACATGACAGATGACAATTTGTTCCCCAATGAGTAATTTCTCCCCTATTCCACGAAATGGATGGCTCGTGTGTGCGTAGCCCCCACAAACAGATGTAAATTCTCAGTTTGGTGCTACACTTTTCCTAGTCCCAAAGGGCGACCATCTAGTGCCTCCACCTCTAAGGAAGAAGAACAGGGAATTAGAGAAATGTTATTCTTCCTGGCAAATTCTAAAGAGATAAAACTGGCGACTGCACCTGAGTCAATAAGGGCATCAGAACATATAGAGAAATCATTGTTAGTTGTTGTGACAGGGACTCGAATTGAGCTACTTAAATCCTTTATGATAGATGCTACACTCACCAGGGGTGGTCTGGACACAGGACGGACAGGACAGGAAGCTTGTAGGTGACCGGATTTACCACAGTATAGACACGCTCCGGATCGTAGGCGGCTCTCATGCTCCTCGAAACTAAGGTGAGTATAATTAACCTGCATAGGTTCGGGAACCTATGCATTCTTGCATATTCTTGTCTGTGGAATGTATGAGCTAGGTGAGGGCGCCGTGCTCGAATCAGATTATCAATCTGGATAGAAAGCTCTATATAGAAAGTTGATAGATAGAAAGTTGGTTGCGTACGTCTGCAAGGCGTACTCTGCAGCGCTGAGTTTCTCTTGGTTGAGGGTGAGGAGCTGTTCGCCGGGGCTCAACCCTTCAGAAGGGTGTTCAAAAACCTCACGAAACTGGGGTAAAAAGTCAATTCAAATTCAAATGTGGAAAACACGGCCCCCTCCGGCCTGCATACAGCGGTAGCCCAGTTCAGTGCCTTCCCTGTTAACAGAGAGCAAACAAAAGCAATGCGGCTGCTCTCTGTAGGGTACAAAACTGGTTGCTGAGAAACAAAAGCATTAGCATTGCAACAAAAACCCTTTACATCTACCCGGATCACCATTGAATTTGTCAGGTAATGCTAGTCGTGGACTCACCGGAGTAGACAGGGCAGGAAGAGGGTGGCTGGATGCCTGGGCTGTGGCAGGCGTAGTGGATGGAAGAAAAAACTGGGATCCTCTGGGCATTCATACCAGTACCTCAGTGAGCGTGGTTAGATGTGTCAGCTGCTGCTGATGGGCTGACAACTGAGCTGCCTGGGCTGATAGCTCGGAAAAATGGCAGATGACTGCTCGATCCCTTGGTGGCGATGTCTTCTGTAACTTACTTTATTTACTGTAATTTATTTAGAAACATAATCCAAAAACAGGCACAAGTCAAAAAACGGCGAACAGAGCAATGTAGATGAGATAGGGGCAAAACGTAAACACAGGCAAAGGTCGAGGCAGGCAGCAAACAATCAACAACAATGTCCAAAGCAGAAAAACAAGAGGCAGAAAAGATTCAAAAAACGATAAACAGTCCTAACGGTAAAAAGAAGGCAGTCCGAAGAAACGCTCTTAAATGCCACACATGGCAAACTAGACATCGCACTGATACAAGTGTAGACCTGGGTTATATAGGGCGCTGATTGGGTGCAGGTGGCGAACCAGAAGCTCATTAGTCCTGGGTACGGGGCAGATGGGAGTTGGAGTTCACAATGGAGATTAGTACTCAGGTGGCGGTTCCCGCTGGCGACCAGCAGGAGGTGGGGCGGAAACCTCCTCTGTAACAGAGCTAAACCCCAGCTATGCAGGTCTGTGGACCTCTAAGAGAATGGATTGGAGAACCCTGCTCTAATAAATTGTCCTATGCATTGTCGGCACTATTCTGCACTGCAGGGGATCTGTGAAAGTGTGTGCTGGATGATGACCGCTAAAAATGATGTGATTTATCCTTCACTATGACCCCATTCACCTTTCATTACTGTTGCTGATCTGACAAGATTTCCAACTAACGCTTGTCTGGCTGTAGTCAACTGAAAAGAGAAGTGATCGGACTGAGTGAAATTTATTAGGAATAATATAATAAAATCTGTATTACTGTATTTTTAAATGCAGTGATTATATAAAGCTGGCAAAAAAAGTTTTCCCATATGCAATGAAAGGCTAATATGGGGCAAACAATATATTGTGCAAATGAATGTATAACTTATAAAGTTTTCTTATTGTACAAATAATTATTTAATACACGTTTCTTCAATTTATGAGTATCTATATGAAACTTTGATACAGATCAGCTTTATAATAATGAATATACCATAAAACAGCTTGTGTAATATGTAATTTAACTTCTTCAGGTTGGCAATCAACATAAAGCAGTAAAAGTAGTGGCCATTTGTTGAGAAGGAACATTAATTTGACTTTTCTTACATTTATTTGTTTGAGATTTGAGCCTTAATTTTGTACTTCTTTTGTTTTGTAACATTTTTACTATAAATACATTTAACTTTGAGCTAAAATGCCCAGTCCTGGTGAGAGATCACTATTTTCTTACACAACAAAAATACTAACTGAATGCAGAACAATGTGTTACACACATGCAGAACTTCAAACTGTGACATTTGGCCTGAATTATAGATTCCAGACCATTAAAATTGGATTCAGATACGATCTCTTCAAAGCAAACCCTCTTTAGCCAAACATATGGTTTGGAAAACAGTCCCAAGGGGTGACTTGAGACAGAATCCACAGATAAGCGAGAGTTTGTGGCAGTTTATGTTCTGTGTGTTTGTGTCTTCCAGTGACCTGTTGTCATCAGATTATGTGGAGATACACTATGAAGAAGGAAAGCCTGTCCTGTGGAAGGTATGAATGATGCTGTGTTTTTCATTTCAGCCCTACAATTCTGCCTGTAATAGTGATCAGTGATGGACAGACTTGTTCTCGGCAAATGGTGTCATTTGTTCCTACAAATAAATTATTTCCAGTTTTTACCCCAGGCCCATACAAATTAAAACCACTGTGAGTATGTGGTCATAGCCTTTCATAGTATTAATTGTACCATAGTACCCAAGTATTGTTATTGTAATAAATTTGTAATTCAGCCTTTGAATTACTCATTAAAAGAAAATCCCATAACCCAGGACTTTGGTGCCCTGTTATATTGAATATAGGTTGAAAATCAGGGTAAAAGTCACTGTACACCTCAAAGGTCACATGATTGTTTTAACTGCTCTAATTACCCAGTGGCCTAAAGCGATGCATGACAGAAGAGATCAGATGACTGATGTGATGCAAGATTATGAGAGTCAGATGAAAATGAATGGAGAGAGAGAGATGCTGATAGGTGGTGAATCAGGAGTATCTCTGCTGTCTGTAGTGCTGAATCAGCACTGCACTGTACACCTGCAGATTGGGTCACATGACCACAGACATTACTCTGCAGCAGTACTGCAGAAAGAGGCTGAGGATCCCTCCACACTTGATGACTTTTCTATAGTCTACAAGTAAAGCACCTGCTTTCATTGAGACTCATTAAAACACATTCACTATACACACGTGTGTAACAAGACTTACACGTATCTGTGGCTAAAACTGTTATGATTCAGAGAAAATATGTAAAATATGTCTAGTACCGAGCTACTGTCTGAATAGCTCCAGTCATTTCTGGCTAGCTGTGAAAGGCAGTGAAAGACACTATTAATTAGACATGGGAGAGCGGTGTGCAGCTGTTGTGAGAGATGAACTTAAATAAACTTAAATCAACACCATTCAATTTACAATACACAGTTTGTACTGTATACATGTCAATGGAAAGTCTCTGTAAAACATGGAAACTCAACATTCATGTGTTCATGTGTTCTAAGGGTGGAGAGCACTGTTATTATCATGGCCAGATCAGAGACAATGACAAGTCTAATGTGGCCTTGTCCACCTGTAACGGGTTACAGTAAGTTCTGACTTAGTCTTTTCTGTTAAATAATGTCTTTACATATTTTCTGAAATATACTGACTGTCTGCTGTGATTGTAGCTTTTATATTGTAAGCTGTTTTGGATAAAAAGGTTGATTTAGTGAATAAATATGATATATATTTTGTTAGGCTATCTTAAGATCTTAGGATCTTATAAGATATATAATATATAATGTAATATATAATGTATTTTTCTGTCTGGTTTCCAGTGGCATGTTTGACGATGGGGTCCATCTGTACACAATTGAACCTCTTAAACAGACTCACCCAATTGTAAGTGGTCTTTTTTACAGTAATATGACGCACTCTTTAACCAGCTCAACACAGACCTTGTGTTGCACTGTTACAATCTGGTTTTGATGACACATAATTAAAGTTTTGCGGTAGTTGCTTTTCTTTTGCCTACATACACTTTATATGCACTTACAATATTTAATATTTGTGATAACTACAAATTCTAATATTTAAGTGGAAATTATGCACACATATAGCTGCAAGCAGTAATGACTGACTCAAGCACAATGGCACCATTGCCACCCGGTGCTCCTCCCTGAAAATTATGCATGGTTTTCACCTGCATTTAATTCCGAAAAATAATTCAGGACTATTTTAAAGTCTGTTCTAAATCTTCTAAGTGACACACTTTCTGCTGCAAGTTGGTGGCGCTATAACTGTGACTTATAACAGCCACATCATTGTGATCAGCACATTTCCTTAGTTTGATGCCGATTACTCAATGCATACACTTCCTGTTCCATTTATTACCATAAATTGATTACCATGGCAACATCGTTTGAGATATCAACAACCTGTTCACAGTTTAGCATTTTCAGTATCTCTTCTTTTTCTGACCAAGCAGGAAATGACTAGGGTAAATGTAAAAGGACTCTTATAAACTCTGTTTGAAATGACAAACTTTAATCTGTCAGTTGGTGGCACTATGACTGTGACTCACAATAGTCATCAGCCCATCACAATAAACATTCTTCAAGTTTGATGTAAATCGCTTTGTGCATGTTGTGAATATTTGAGACTTGCAGTTTCCTGTTTTTCCACATAATTTTACCGCCTCACCATGGCAACATTGTTTCAGATATCAAAAATCTTTAAAAAAAACATTTTTGAATCTTAAGTGTTTTGGCAACAATTGACAGTTGTTTGGTAACAATCACATGAAATCCCTAAGAGGAGTAATTAAAAGTTCACAGCATGCGCTTTTCACAGGTAAAACAACATGGCAGACTTCCTGTTGAGTCGAGTTAAGGCGTGTCAGTGTGAAAGTTGTTCAGGTCGATATGACCAATACAAGTACCAAGTTTCATACAGGTGCATGCATGTATGGACAATATATGCACCATCTTTGGCCCCATATCAAGGGCACTACTGATCCCCCCTGCCCCGCCATGTACCAGTCTCTGCCCATTCCCAATAGCCAATGTGTGTGTCAAATTCATCTAAAACTATAAACAATCATCTAAAACTATAAACAATGGAATTAACTCAATACACACTCTAGACACACTAACTATACACACGCTCATACTTGCTGCATAAACAAAAAAGAAGTCTAATACAGAAGTCAACATACACTAACAAGCTCTACACAGACTTCTTAAAACCCAATAAACAAAACAAACAAACATAAGCACACTTCAATACAAATCTCAGACTTTTTCATAACACCACTTAATGTAGTTGAACACAGTTTACTGCATGACTGTAGTGGGATCAGGCTATAACACTCACTGTTACACTGTCTGTGTGGATAGGAGGGAACCGCAAGGCCACACTTGTTATACAGAACCCCCATCCTGCAGCAGAGCCCACCGGAAGGGGAGGAAGGTACACACACCAGCACCAAAATTCACACTTCTTTCAGCATTTTCTCCTCTCACCCATCTGACTTTCTTCTGTGGAACACAAAAGATGTTTAGCAGCCTGCTGCATCTTATACAATGAAAGTAAATAGTGGCCAGTGGCTGTCAAAATCCTAAAAGAAACCATAAAACAGTCTGTGAGTCATACGTGTTGATTTAAGTTTGAAACAGTGTGTCATTGTAAAAAATATTTCATGGCACTCATGATCTTTCTTACTGAGTAAATACTGAGGCTTTGTGATTATCAGGACTGACAAAAGCACAGAATGTCCATTTTTTAATCAGTAAGATTATGTGATGTTTTGAGAAAAAGAACACACACAGAACATGATGTGTTACTATTTAGCTGTAATTCTGTTTTAGTTGCAATTAATTTCTGAAGAACACAACAAATGTCAGAAAAGCTGACAAACAGCAGATGTTAGTGGGTGTGTTAGTTGTGTGTAGGAAAGGCTGACAAACAGATGTTAGTGTGTGTGTTGGTTGTGTGTAGGAAAACCTGACAAACAGCAGATGTTAGTGTTTGTGTGTTTGGTTGTGTGCAGGCATGGTGAAGAAGCTGTCACGTCGAGATCTTGGCTTGTCTTGGCTTTGGCGGAGGAAAAAGCGGGCTGTAAGTGTTTGATTGAGAAACAGTTCATGCTGGACACAGTATGATCCACTGCAGAGTAGAAATTACCTCCCATATCACATAATAACAAACAGCTTCAGATTGAGGCCTGCACACAAAAACTGCATTTCAACTTGCTATCTATGATATTGCAAGATTATTACATTTCAAACCTTATAATATAACAAATAGAATTTAAAAGCAATAGTTTAAAATATTGTGACTTGACATTTTTATTTGGAAAACATTTAGACAAATGTGAGATCTAAGCTGCCACATAAGTTTTCAAAACTGAAATTGTGTGAAGTATGTTTCTGTATTCTTTTATTGTCATTGTGAGTATTCAGTCATTTTCTGTTCATATGTGTAGAAACTGAAGTGGCAGCTGATTCTACTTCCTGTTTCTATTCCAGATGCCCAGGAACGTGTTTGAGGAGATGAAGTACATAGAACTAATGATCATCATTGACAACAACATGGTGTGTGTAAATGCAGATATAACATGATATGTGAAAATACATGAAGTCCTCGGTGCATTTCAGGACTCTGTTGTACTGAAGAGTGTGTTAGGCATCTCAGAGAATTAGTTTTAACGGTGTAGGACGTGGATCAGAATCAGTATCCAATCCTGGTCCTAATCAGTGCTCTTGGATTTTAAGGTTGGGGTTAAGGTCCTGGAAACTTATGACTGCTATCCCAGCTAACAGGGAATGCTGGCTAATGTTCTCTGAAAGTTCTTCCAAAGTTCTCTCAAAGTTATCAAATAATGTTCTTGCAGTAATGTCAGCAGTACAGTAGTAGTATTCTTTAGTTGTTATAGTGGAATGTTTTAAAAAAAGGCAGAATCTACAAACGTTTGAATATTGTTCTTATAATCAAGAAATTTTGTTAATACAAAAAAGCGTTCCTAGAACTTTCAAAATAAAATTAACAATTTTGTTACTTTTTATTAGGAATTATTAGGAAATCATTCCTACAACCTAAAATTATTAGTTGGGATAGCCCTATGGTTTTGGGGTAGGTTTGGTCTAGGCTACATCAGAGGCCGTAGGTTAGTGTCTGATATTTTGACCCAGCACCAACAAAGGTCGTTGATCCAAGAATCTGTATCTAGTATATCCGAAGGACAGTATGGAAGGATTGGCCACTGGAGGGTGCTCTGTTTCTATAATAGAATGAGAAGTTCTGTTCTCTATTGCGGTGATCACTGTGTTAGTGTTGGGAAATGCTAAATGGCCCCAATATGGGTGGCATTACATGGCCCATATGAGAATGCATTTTTGATCACCCTATATATGGTTAATTGATATATGTTTATATAACTGATATATGAATATTATATCACAGTTTAAGAGACAGAAGACCAGGCAGCACACACGGAATTATGCCAAGTCTGTGGTCAACCTGGTGGATGCTGTGAGTTAAAAATGACAATTCAAATGACAATTCAAAAGTAAACAATAAATAATCACTTAACAGGCTGCAGGATTTATATGCCAATTTCATTCAGCTCACTGTGTTTTTCAAGGTAAAATATGTAATTTTCATCAATGTTAAAATTTTTAATCTTGTCTCAGTTCAGTATGAGACAACTATAAGTTATCTAAACAGTTAAACAGCTTCTCTCTCTCTCTCTTTCTTGCTCTGTTTTGGGGATGTTCCGGTTCTTATCCTGTCTGAGGAAAGGTTTTTAGGGAGCATCTAAACACGCGTGTGGTCCTGGTGGCTGTGGAGATCTGGACAGATAAGGATCACATTCCCATCAGTGTGATTCCGGTGGACATGCTGCGAGATTTCTCAAGATATAGACAGCAGCATGTCAGACAGCAGGCTGACGCGGTTCATCTTTTCTCGTGAGTTCATCTGCTGATGTAACACACACTTGTGCCATGAAGAAATGAAGACTGCACAAGTTCAACTCTCTTCCTGTTTCTGTCTGCAGTAATGTGACATTTCATTATCCACGGAGCAGTGCTGCATATTTTGGAGGCATGTGCTCTGTGAGTCAAGGGGTTGGAGTGAATGAGGTGAGAGAATACAACTTCTGTCTGTCTGTCTGTCTGTCTACCTATCTCCCTTTGCTCTCAAAACAGCCTTGGATTTTCATAGTATGGATTCTTTAAGCTATTGGAAATGTTTATTTGAGGTTCTGGTCCATGTTGTCCTGACTGCACATTTGTCAGCTGCACATTCAATCTTTGAATCTTCCATTCCACTGAATCCCAAAGGTGTTCTGTTGGATTTTGATCCGGTAAATGGGAAGAGCACTGAGAACCGGGAACTCACTTTCATGTCTGTGAAACCAGTTTGAGTGGACATTAGAAAGAACACTGAGAACTTTGACATGGTCTTCTACAGCAAGGTTCTGAAATGTCTTTCTGCTCACCACAGCTGTAGAGTGTGATTATGGAGTTACTGTAACCTTTCTGTCAACAGTCTGGCTATTCTCTAATCTTTTTCAACAACAAACAACATGTTTGTCCTTAGAACTGCTGCTCACTGGATGCTTTTGTTTTTAGGATCATGCTGGGAAACTCTAGAGACTGTTGTGCGTGGAATCAACAAGAGATACACTCAGTCAACAATGGTCATGTGTCGGTCAAAATCAGTCAAAAGACATTTCTCTGTCTGCATAAATATTAATTCCACAGCTGCCATCAGCTGATTAGATAATCACAAGAATTAGTAGGTGTGCAAGTGTTTCCAACAAACTGCTCTGCACATATATCGACTGAGTAAACTCTTAGACTTGTGTGACATTTTACTGGTCCTCATAAATTGGCCAACTCATGCTTTTCTTTAAATCTAATGTCATGTTATCTTTAGTCTAATATAAAATCAATGGAAGTCTATGGCATGACCAAATGTGTTTGTTATCTGCAGTATGGCTCTACATGGACAATGGCGCTTCTGCTGTCCCAGAGTCTGGCTCAGAATCTTGGCATTCAGTGGGACGCAGCATCAAAGAGAAGTACACAATCTAATTTACAATACTGCTCAAAAAGATCACTTACTGTGATATTGGCAAAAATAAAATACACACAGACGTGTGTGTGTTTCAGAGGAGTGCGGATGTATGACCTCCTGGCTGGGCTGCATCATGGAAGACAATGGGTAAGATGTGACACAAACAACACACATACACACAATGAATGTCTTTGTCTTATAAGGAAACACTTCCTTTACACTTCTTTTATACTTTCTATTCCCAAATAGAATAGAAAGTATAAAAATCATTATGCCTATGGAGTTTCTGTAAACCACATATCTGAGTATGTGCATGTGTGAGTGCGTGTAATACAGTCATGGCCAAAAATATCGGCACCCTTGCAATTCTGTCAGAAAATGCAACACTTCTCTCAGAAAATTGTTGCAGTTGCAAATGTTTTGGTTCTCACGTTTATTGTTTTTTGTTTGCATTGGACAGAACAGGCAGACAGTATGGAACAGGCAGACTAAAAAACACACAGATGGGCAGACAAAAGGACAAGATAGGACAGGAACAGAACATGAAAAAAGACAGCATGCAAAAATTCAAGAGAACAGGCAACAAAACAGACAAAATTAATGAAGCCAAATAACCCTGTGTTACATAATGGCACAGGCAAACAGGACCCTGGGGGAACAGTCCGGGCAGATAGAGGGAAGGTAGGGCCTGGAAAATTGGGGCCCTGAGTCCTGGTGGGAGTGTCCGACCATGGCTGAGGCCAATCACCGGGACGGGCACTGGAGAGGTGGGCACCGCCACTGGAACGGGCACTGGAGCAGAGAGCGCCACTGCCGGAACAGACTCCCTTCCTCCTTCTGGAGCACTTGCTGTCCCCTCCTCCAGGAGGATCCGCAGCATGCAGTGCCGGCCGGATCTCTATTATGTTGTGCCCCAAAATTCTTTGGTAATCATAAGATTTCATCATACCATTAACACAGTCAAGGCATCCAGTGCCAGAAGCAGCAAAGCAAAACATCTTCCTCGACCATGTTTGACTGTAGGGACGGTGTTCTTTTCTTTGAAGGCCTCATTCTTTTTACTGTAAACAGTGCCATGATGTCCTTTACCAAAAAGCTCTACTTTTGTCTCATCTGTCCACAGTATGTTCTCCCAGAGAGATTGTGTGGCAAACTCCAGTCTTGCCTTTTTATGCCTGTGTGTCCTTCTGGGTCTCCTACCATGGCGTCCCTTTTCATTCAAATGGTGGCGGATAGTGCGAGCTGACACTGTTGTACCCTGTGTCTCCAGATCCAGACAAATTTTTCTCTCAAATCCAGAGACAACTCTTTACACTTCTTTCTTTTCTCCATGCTCATTGTGACACACAACACAAAGGTTGAGTCAACCTTTCTCCATTTTAACTGGTTGCAAGTGTGATTACTATATTGCCCACACCTGTTACCTGCCACAGGTGTGTCCAAATACAAATTACAGGAGCATCACATCCTTAAAAAGCAATTATTTCTTACAATTTTGACAAGGTGACAGTAATTTTGTCCAGTCTATTTTTGAGTTTTGTGTGAAATTTGATCAAGTTTGACTTTTAAGCACATGAATACCAAAACACTCTGAGAGAAGTGTTGCATTTTCTGACAGAATTGCAAGGGTGCCGATATTTTTGGCCATGATGGTTTTTCATGTCACAAATATTTCTGAATAAAATGCTTTGCGGTGTGTGTCTCGGAGGGCTAAATTGTTGAATTGCTTGTTGGAAATAGGCAGAAATAACTGCAACAGTTTGTTGTTTTGGTTTCTCTTTGGTAATTTCCTCTTTTGTCTCCATGCAGGGTACAGCACCCACGGACCTTCTCAAAGTGCAGTATTTCTGATTTTAAAGAGTTCCTGTTGAAGGGTGGAGGTTCCTGTCTCTTTAATAAGCCCAGCAAGGTCAGACAGCGTCATCCTTCTCATTTTCATCTTTATATGTGTGTTTTAAAACCTTGTGAATCAGCCAGATACAGTAGAAGGAAGAGACAAGCTGTAATTTCATCAATTTGTAGTTGCAAAGTCTTGCCTTTTCAAGTAAATCTTATTACTGCTAATTTCTGTATAGAGGATGTAGCAAGGAACTTCACATTTGATTTGATAGCTTTCATTTACAGCAACTCAGTGATCCTTATGGGTCGAGCCACCGCAGAGTACATGAGTTACAGTTTCACTGTACAGTGTAATGTTCACATCGGATCAGACTCTGTCTGCTTGTTTTGAAGCTGTTTGAAACAACTGAGTGTGGAAACGGCTATGTGGAGGTGGGAGAGGAATGTGACTGTGGACCAAGAGATGTGAGTTGACCTTATACACTCCACTGCACATACTGTACATAACAGAAGCTGTATAGGAATGCATTCCCTCCTCACTGCAGTGTGTGTTGTGTTGCAGGACTGTATTAGAGAGTGCTGTAAGAAGTGTTCTCTGTCTAACGGTGCACACTGCAGTGATGGGCCGTGCTGTAATAACACATGTCTGGTGAGAGACCATCAACAAACACTCACAGCTGTCCTTTTAAACCACTGCATATATGGATGGTGAGAAAAGATCATTCAGATCCATGACATTATTGTGACAGACATATAAAGTCACATCAATGTTCTAGAGCACATTTAGAGGTACAGTAGGTAATTTCGGAAAGGCTGTGTACACTCAAAAAATAACTCATTTGAGTCAATAATGAACAGTGGTTTCTTTTTAATACAGCAATGCTCCATACTGTTAGGTGGACGCAAGAGCTTATCCTGCCTCACAGTGATCCTCAATCTTCAATTCATTACATGTCGAGAGACAATTTCCATAATTTCGTACAACGGAGCTGTACACATCACAAACGCTCTTCATTTAGAATAAATGAATAACCCCTTCTGCTCTGTGTGCGTTGCTCCGCCATAGACACACAGAATAAACATCAACATGGTGATCTGAAGAGATCACTCATATTTTAACATCAGTAGTGTAGACACGGTGAGCGAGTCAATAAAGGGAGACTTGCACTGTAACACTGCAGTAAACGAAAATGCTGCAAAACCAAAGTATTTTGATCTGATAGTTTACTGTTTATATAGGACAACGGCCCAACTAATGTACGCCATGCAGGTATGTGGCAGATTATAAACCATAAAAGTTTTTATCGACATTTATAATTTTGTTTTAAGCATGTTAAGAGCATTTCATACTGATCAGTGTTCTAACTATACCCCAGTGAAACGCTTTGAAAAGGTCCCTTTTAAAAGCTTTGATTTCTGTGTGCTCCTGTGACCACATATGGAAAAAGAAAGAAAAAACTGAACTGAAAAAAGAGAAAAACTGTGTAACGATGAGTCATCAGAGTTGTGATCCATATGCGGCTTATTGGAAAGCAGCAGAAGAATAATAAAGGCAAGGTCGGTAACAAACAATTAGTAATTAGTTCCAGGTACAGAAATTATGGGAAGTCCAGAGAAAGAGTCAGAACTCAGAAGATGGTGACCTCTGGTGGTGAGTAGGAGGGATTACAACGGGTGACTTTGTGACACTATGTTGTTATCGTGGTAATACTTGCTTAAATACTGTTTAATTCAATGAATTATCATTTTAAGATAACTGTTCCCAGCATTATAAGCAGTATCTTGCTGTAATTAGTTTATTGAGTGCTTAAACAATGTAGATCACTGTTTGCAGTTATTTTCATAGCACCTGCCTAATGTTTTTTTGTTTTACATTCTACTGTTTTATGTAACACATTTAAATATTTGCTATATGTGATGCATTTTGTTGGTGAACAAAGTTTAAAAAAACATGTTTAAAAAATCACTTTACTTAGTGATCGCTATCAGGATGTGAAGAGACTTTCAACCAACACAAAAATATTTCTGGACAAATGTTTTATACCGGCCTGTAACAAGAGAAGGTGAACCAAAGTGCTACACACCATTAAATAATAATGCACATACACCCTCAGGGGCAGAGGCAGAAGGACCACAAAGAGCACTAAAAATTCTTAAATGAACATAACTTTTTTTTTTTACAGAATTAATATTAAATTTATATTATTAATGACTTTTTCACAATTAATTGAAATGTTTTCTTTTTAGCTTTTCTTTTCTTGGCATTCTATAAAAATATGATAAAACAAAAATATGAATAACACATCAAACAATAATGGGGGAAGATGATAATATTACTAAATAATATAAATTAAACAAAACAGTGAGAATCCAGAAGGTTAGAATTTTTATGTTCAGTTTTGTTAATGTTGTTTGTATTATATTGATGAAAGTGCTAGATATCATGAAATCTAAAATATAAATTTCTTACACATTAGAAAGTTTGACATTGACTTTGGATTTAATTTCACTATACTGTAGAGTAAGCTAATTCCCCACATTGGTTGTGATAATATGTACTACTGTCTGTTACAACCTCTCGTTAAAATGGCTCAAAAAGAGAGATTATGTAACATAAAAAGAATGAGGAAACGATGTCACTGTTCAAATCTATTTATTCACTCACTCAACGGATAACGACATTGACGAATTTAGCAACCAAATAACAATTAACATAATGGACAACAGCTAACAAGGAAAAAAAACAATAAGAACACACAAAATAAACAAAGGAAAAGGACAAAGTTTGCTGGCTGGCCCACAAGAATCAGTCTATCCTTTTCTTCTCCTCGTTGGCGTCTTTTAACTACTATCTGGTAATCAGCCTCGCAACAACAAACAGGTGCGTCCACCTAAAAGAAAGAAAGAGAGCGAGAGCGATAGAGAGAGAGAGAGAGAGAGAGCGCCTCCACGCTCGTAGAGATAGCGTAACGCCAAGAAAACAAGGGAGGGGCGACAAAAAGTAAACAAGATCCTGCTCAAGCCGCCGACCGTAACACTGTCCTAGACTGGCATTGGATGAAAACTAATTAAATGTCATTGTCAGAAAAGCAGCACTGTATGCTTTTTATGCTTTATTTTAATTAGACTGGCAGCTAAGATACTGCTGCATGGTGGTGTAAAGAAAACCTGGCTACCGCTCCACCTCTGTCTGTTGCTTCCACCAAAAATTATTATCATAATATTGTATATTTTTAATATTATTGTTATTGGAAATGGTATAAAAGCATACTGTTATTTAATATAATTATGTGCTATGACCAGACCACCACTTTTCATTTCTGGCTTGAGCCCCCACCAATACACCTCTCAGCACAGTAAAACAAACTAAATGTGTTGGCAGTTCCAATAACTTGGAGAGTAAGTTACTGCACAAGTTATCCAATAACTTGTGCAGAATAGACAATGAATTAGTGCACATGACATGACTTCATTTGGAATAACACATGAATCTTGTTTGTCTTACTCTGTTCTCTGTGTTTCATAGTTCTACCCGCGGGGTTACACATGTCGTTATGCGGTAAATGACTGTGATATTTCAGAGACATGCTCAGGAGACTCTGGACAGGTCAGTGACGTCACACTGCTTCAGAATCTGCCTAAATGATCCACGTCATTTAAAAACACTCAACACTGAGCTGATTATCCGTGTGTGTGTGTGTGTTCTTGTTTCTCTATCATTGTGGGGATTAAATGTCCCCACAAGGATGATAGAAGTCACACACACCTACATTGTTTGGACCAGCCAGTGGTCCCTATGAGAGAAACTGATTATTAAACATACAGGGGTTGGACAATGAAACTGAAACGCCTGGTTTTAGACCACAATAATTCATTAGTATGGTGTAGGGCCTCCTTTTGTGACCAATACAGCATCAGTTCGTATTGGGATTGACAGATACAAGTCCTGCACAGTGGCCAGAGGGATTTTGAGCCATTCTTCTTGCAGAATAGTGGCCAGGTCACTACGTGATGCTGGTGGAGGAAAACGTTTACTGACTCGCTCCTCCAAAACACCCCAAAGTGGCTCAATAATATTTAGATCTGGTGACTGTGCAGGCCATGGGAGACAGTCAACTTCACTTTCATGTTCATCAAACCACTCTGCCACCAGTCTTGCTGTGTGTATTGGTGCATTATCATCCTGCTACACGGCACCGCCTTCAGGATACAATGTTTGAATCATTGGGTGCACATGGACCTCCAGAATGGTTTGGTAGTCCTTGGCAGTGACGTACCCATCTAGCACAAGTATTGGGCCTAGGGAATGCCATGATATTGCAGCCCAAACCATCACTGATCCACCCCCATGCTTCACACTGGGCATGCAACAACGTAACTCTCCCGGATGTGGGAAAGACAGTGAAGGTGGACTCATCAGAGAACAATACATGTTTAACATTGTCCACAGCCCAAGATTTTCGCTGCTGGCACAATTGAAACCGACGTTTGGCATTGGCACGAGTGACCAAAGGTTTGGCTATAGCAGCCCGGCCATGTACATTGACCCTGTGGAGCTCCCGACGGACA
>JAZGTI010001611.1:0-42741 GCA_036877585.1 Botia kubotai
GCTTCAAAGCTTTACATATAAAAATAATAATAATAAAACACAGAACAAAATGTCAGACATGTTAATGGTATTATTGCAAATAATATGTGTGAGATCTATAAGACTAATTAGGTATACTAGGTTTATAGTATGTTTATGAATTAAGGGCTGACTGAACTGATAAAACCACAAAGTCATTAAGCTAGATATGCGTTCCAGTTTACATGGAGATGGAATATAAAAGATAACTTATGGGACAGGGGTATGAGACATTTGCAGTAGTACCATAAACTACACACAACACGCAAAAGTACAAAAGTACAATACGGTAAAATACATGCATACATAAAATATATACATAAATATATAATAAAAATATCAGAAGTTTACAATTTACAAAACCCTAAGCTAAGTTGGATGAAACCCTAGCCCTAAGCTAAGTTAGAAAAAAAATAATAATAAAAACCCTTATTATTAATAGTACAATTATTATTAATAAACTTTTCACATTTTCACAACATCATTTGGCCTTTCTTATCAACATCGTCCTTCAAAATCCTCAACAAACACACAGACGAATGAATCAACATACAAACCAAAATGTCATGCCAACTCTGTCATGCCAGCTTGATATAAAAGTAAATCCTACATATTTTTAAACAAACAAAAATATGCAGCAAAAGTTATGAGCAAAAGTCTCTTAGCATTGTGCTTCTGTCAACATCATTACTATAGCAACTGATTTAGATACACAGAAACTGGCTACACAGATCTGAACTCACAGATCTGAGATCACTTTGCAAAAAGACAGTGTAGACGCTTAATCCTATAAATCAGATTAAAAACTAAATCAGACTTTTTGCGCAGGGTGAACAAAGCCTTTAAGTCAAAACAGAAGACATTATTAGTGGAGGAATGTCACAGGTATGGTAATCTCGTTTCTTTGGAAATTCCCTGTATGCGTGGGGAAAGTGGGCGAAGCATTTGTGGACTTTTTCACAACAAAATGTGGCCATTTTTTATCAACAACATCTGTGAGAAAACTCAACAAACACACAGAGAGGAGTAAATTATCATTCAAACTGAAATTGTACGTTACCATGTCTCGGCAAACTGATTTAAAAGAAAAAATGAAATTTTATTTTAAAAAGCTGATCATCGCGTTGAATTGAAAAATCAGCTCAGACCGACACAGTGTGTGGTTTCACTGTGGTGGTTTCTGTAGGCAAAATTTAAATAAGACGCTTTCGCTTGCACAAAATGACTCATAGATGTAGAAATATCAACCTCCAGAAAAAAATACCCACCCAATATCAAAGAATATGGACATGAGCAGCGCTAGAAAGATTAAGTTTGATCGTTTGATTGTTTGATCTCGTGAAGGGTCTCGATGCAACACATAAAAATAAACAAGGCGATCGTAAATAAATAATTATCAGAGTCAAACAAAGCCGAAATCAGTGAGGCTGCACGCACAGCTAAATTGTGGTATGAATAACAGCAGAGCTGAGTTTTCCCATATAGTAAGCAATGATAAAAAGTTAATTGAACTGGAAGTCCCTACAATAAATGTTTATTTTAAACATATAAAAAAATCATAATGCAGAATCTAATTACTGTAGCAAGAAAACACACCGTAACTTTCAGATTTTAAAATTTCACTTTAAGACCATTTATTGACACTCCCCAGGAGAACCAATTCGTTAAAATACTTAACACGATAACATATGACTGCCCACAAACACATCGACAATGAATATCTGGTGTTAAGACATTTACCCGCCCAATCACACTGAGGCAATGATGAGAAAGCCGCATTCTACTAATCTTGCTTGTCAAATACTTTTATTCTTACAAATGTGTGAAGATTTCTAAGTGTGTCAGTCTGCAGATTCTCCTGAGGAATTCCAACATTAGGAAAAGATTGGGGTGAGCTGTCACACTCCTCGCTTCCCTCTGATGCCACATCACACACAACAATCTTCCCACTAATTACCTCAGTGACACATTGAGGAAATTCCCAAAAGAACATGATACACAAAAACAGACGTTCTGTTTTGTCTCCATTTCCTTTTTGCTTGCTTTTGTTTATCCTGAGTTGAGCTGACACAGATAAGCAGGTAAGCAGTTGTAAGAGAGCAGAAGCTACTATTTATAGCTGAGCGTTTCAGCAAATATTGCATAAGCTTGATTTATCTGCTGATGAAAGAGCCACTAAGACCACGTCACGCGGCACTCAATGTCAAACTTCATTTGCATTTCCTGTGCTTACAAAACAACAGGAAAATAGTGTTAACTATTTAGCTTAATATTTGCTTCTGGTTTTGCATGAATAAAATCCAGCATCAGAGCGGTTCTGACGTTGTCATGACAGTTTATTTTAATGCACAACAGACAGAACAACACAATACGACACGATGTGGCGGATGCAAAGGTGGCTTATTCGATATAAGAAAGAATGAACCAATCATAACGAAGCATGAAAATTAAAGCCAATCACAAGTCAGGATGCCAACATTCCAAATTAGAATTGAAATAAAAAATGTTTTAAATCTCCTAATGATTTAAAAAGGTTTTTACAGGCAGACAGCCTAAGGTTTGTTCTCGATTAAACAACATCTTAAACCCAACTAATCTTAAGCGTAAGAAAACAGGTCATTTCAGGACATCAGCGAAGAACTATCAGTATAAACCTACCTTAACTTGTGGGTAGGACTTCCTGTTCTTCTCACTGGAGGCCCCTGGGAGTCCTCCATGGGAGGGGCCCTCACATCCATAGCGGAACCTGAAGCCCCTCTGGAGGTGACAATGTCAGATTTAATGTTGCGTTATAATTAGCTAGCTACCAGTTTCTGCCCAACCTTTCTGCCATAACAGTGTGTTTGTCTGGAGCTTGTTAAGAATATCTCAGTGGTGAAGTCATCTGACAAACAATTTTAAACAGCATGTGCAAAACTTATGTGCATTACCTGTTTTGGTTGTTCGACAATTTGCAGATAAGGTCCTTCAACTGTAGAAAAACATAAAGAAACTTTAATAAACTGTACTTACAGGAGCAGTTCACTTCAAAAATGTCACAATGAAAGATGTTAGACAGAATGTACGCGCTGCTTTTGCAAGAAATGAATTACTAACGAGAAAGCTCTATAAAAATAGTCCATGTGACTCATGCAATGGGTGCCATCATGTGCCGTATTTGAACATACATTGCTAAGACTTTCTGAAGCTTGACTGCATTCGACCTCATTCACGTTCCTTGTATGGATAAGAGAATATTCTGCATAACTGTGTGTTTCTCAGCTAATCTGGTTGGTTAATATTCCCAGATCTGTAATTCATTTAGATGACTGCACAAACGTTTTAGACAGAACATGCCGAGATCTGTATGTCTTTCCATTGCTGCAAGATAATATCAATGGCACACTTCACTGCCTTAACAGCACACAACACTTGCAGAAAAGCCCAAACAGAAGTTAATTAAACCAGATGTGGGAAAACCAGAGGATTAGAACTTCATCTCATGGACTTTCTGAATGTGACGCGCATTACAGCATGTGCTGAGAGATTTCTGTAGATAACTCCAGGCTAAAGTTCTCGTTGTACCACGTGTTTCCACTGAAGTGCAAGCCTCTTCCTGTGCTGTATAAGGAGACCACATCCTTCATCTAGCGATGCTAAATCGACTACCAGACCTGCATCATTTAACCTTTTCCAGCCCAGATTCACTGCGTCCATCATTACCATCATACCATTATCATCACCAGCATTATGAAACGTTCCAGATTCAATGAACTCACCGTAAAAAGCCAATAAAGAAATTGATTTTTAGGAATAATTTATAACTCATTTAAGACAGACCTAATATGACATTAGAAAGTGAAAACCAAATCTACACTACCCACAATCACTACACTGCACTCTACAAGCATGCTCAAATAGGTCGAGAGGGCATATCGAAAAGTGGTATCTCAGACAGGGTTTCTCAAGCAACCACACCGTGGTGAGGAGCAGTTGATGGCTGTCAGCCGTATCTCTGCAATCCAATGAGGGAACAATGAGTGGAGAAGAAAAAACAGATCTACTCCTGTCGCACCAATCATTGCACAAATGAGTGTGTGTGACATCACAAAAAAAGGTTTTGTCTTGAACCTGTGATGTTCCTGAGATCTTTATGGTGCCGGCATTACCCAAGAACATCATAGAGCTACACTGTGAGGTTTCCTGGATGGTGACCTCTTACCAGACTTTTTAAATATCAGCAGGGGAAATATTTTAAGTAAGGAGCAGAGCAAGAGAAAGGGGAAATGAGGGCTAGCCTTTCCTCACCCGTTCTGCAAATTAAGCAAGTTCACTCACCTCACCTACACTGACCGACAATACTGAAAATTCAGTCAAAGGAGATTCTTACCTGCCCTTAAAGTATTATTGCGTTGCATGGCCTGAAGCGTTGGGTCCATTGACATCCACATCGTGTCCTCTCTGAACGCCTCCAGTGGATCCAAGAACTTCAGAGACAATATAAAACCCACACAGTGAGACACACTGAAAACATGTACATACAGCCTGAGCAACAAAGTAATTTACAAACAGCTCTGTGACTTCCAAAGGGCCCCACAGGCCAGTATTGTATTTTATATAAAATATATAACCTAGTTAGTTTAATTAACAAATTAATCAAACTCTAGCTTTATAAATAAGGTGCTGGCTTAAGACTGTTGAAGATGCCACCACAAAAGGCAGGAAAAAAACATCTCAGCGTTCTTAGAGACACTTCCTGCCTGATGATATATTCACATCAATAATGTTTTTATTTTTATTTATTTACTACGCATAATTTGCTGTCAAGCTCGCTGAAAAATCGAATGCTTTAATCTGTCACCAATCACACAGAGTGTAAAACAGAGAGATATGAGGTATGTTTTAAACCACTGAAGGTAATCACAAGGCATACAGCTTTTATGCTGACACCCATGTGCCTACGAATGATAAATCTATTTAACGTCATTCAGACAGCAGCAACGCAAGCTTGAGCGTTTCCAGGTAAACCAAAATCACTCACCCCTGCATGGTAGGGATCTTCTCCAGCCATAATTCCTGAAGACAAAAGTTACATCAGTTAATGTCAGCTTAGGCCTGATTCTTCTAAATGTTTGTTATTCAAACTGTGACACTTTATCCTTGAAATATATAATGTAAGTTCTAAGCTTTATCAAATAAAGGACATGAATTGGAGGCAATCAGTATATGAAACAGTATGTATAACAGTATACGACATGAAACAGTATGTATACCTGTATATGACATAAAACTTCTGCAAATGATAGATTTAATTACATTTAACATAACCTTTCTAAAAATCATGATTTTAGACCAAGTCAAACTCTGCCTTGTTCACCCATTACACAAATCAATTATTGACAACAGTGTCATTTTCACCCCTCTGTAGCAAACTGTCTTAAAAAACAATGTCTTATTGCGTAACTACATCTGTAAAGCACTCGTAACTTATCTTCCATTCGAAAATTCAGAACGCCCCTACGATGCCCAAATCTGCTGTCTAGTTAGGAAACGTGCTGTATTTTTAGCAAAGTCAGCACAAATCTCAAATCTCAACACTGTTTCTTCTTCTTCTGTTGGATCTTGAGTTACTACCAACAAAAAACATTAACACATTCACGAGCTGCTCGTACTCACCCAGAAAAGCTTATCAAACAGGTGAATGTTTGGCGCAGATGTAGGAAGTTCCGCCGCACTTCATACGAAGTATCACAACAACCATTAGATGGCAACATGGTCAACTCAAAGACAACAAGCGTGGCTTGATCCTCAAGGGTTTAGGTTGCTTACCTTTCCTGATAAGTATCCGAGGTCCAGGATCAACATCAAACGGCTGGGATCTGGGATACAGAGTCAAGTTTTTTCTGTTTGTTACAATTTATTTGCGGCACTTAAGTCCACTAACGTAAGCTGATAGAAAGTCAGTTCAAAGCAGGTTTCCTGTTTAGAAGGATGGTTGCGTCTGCCGGACGTGGATATGCAGAATGTCCGCCGAGTTCATAAAAGACCGACCGATTTATCGATTTTAATCGCCGGCCGCGGGCGATCACAGTAAATCATGCCGAAATCAACACCTCCGTTTGAATACAGCTTCACTTCCTTACTGGAAATTCCCTGTGACGTATTTTGTGTTCGGTTCGTCTTGTGCTCAACACCGTCCTTCTGCACCCGCTCGTGGACATCGGTGGAAGAACATGTTGTGATTTTTATGATTTGATCTGCAAAGCAGCGGTATACTGAAGCTCCGCGTCGTACTTAACGCCCCTTAGCTGTTAGGCACCTACTACTTTAATAAAACGGTTATTCCATATATCATAAAATAAACACACAGCAAGAAATATGTACAACAAAAATGCTAATAAAAACAGTGCTGTTCCTCCAAGCACTGTTGTTTTCAGAAACGGCAACACATAGACGCAGTGGCGCAGTAACATTGATGGAATGAGGTCACACGTGTACCTACGCGGCTCAACCAATCATGATCAACACCGGAATTATAAATAAAAAATGAAATTTTTTACACTACTGACGGACAGGCCTCTGTTTTTGGTTATAAACAATTAAAAAACGTTTCTGATAAATAGGTTGAATCCTACAAAATCTGACAAACACAGCCATAATGTGCATAATATATATACATAATAGACATTTATGTTTTGCTTAAAGAAAATTAAGGCTTTTTTGGAACCATTAAGACTTGCTTTGTGATTGACATTTTTTTTTGCTACAAATTGTTAATAGATAAACTGTTTAAGATTCAGTCTTAAAAAATCGAAGATGTCGCATAAAATTTAGTATTTTACAAACTGAGCTTAGTCATCTAACAAGCTTAATAAATGTCTCTTAAATACTTGAACACAGGCATTTTTCCACAATTTTCCAGATACAAAAGAGTAACATGGAGCTGTTGTTCCTCCCTCTTTCAGACAACTTAAAAAAGTTTTGCAAGTGTTAGGAGAGCTCTGCTTTCGGAGAAGCTTGCCCTCATGTGCCCGACATCCTACCAGCCAGACAAATGATATTTCATGACATCAAATAGATAGTTTAGCAACTTTATTGAGCGAACAAAATCAACAGCTAGAAGAGCTATTAGTTAATCAGTCATCCGTCAAGAGCTTTCAATCACATAAATTCGGCGCAATGAGAGAACAGTGCGTTTAGGAGGATAGACAAACGAATAGCTCCTCGTTCTAAAAACATCAAAAACAGGAGAGAAAAGGAGTAACAAAATAAGTTTTCAGACTCTAAAAGTGGACGTGTATTTGCTTAGCATTGTCTGCAGATATTTATTTTTGGCAGACCACAGACCAATTACTTTAATGGTTCCATTAACATGCAAAATATATATTTTCGTAACTGCTGATACAATGACGTGACCGTTCTGGTAAGAAACGGTCAGTTATAAGCAAGAATACATTTCACAGACCGTGGTTCTCATTGCTATTGTAAAAGCATATAAAAAACATGAAGGTCAACCCAGCAGCAGATGTTTGAGGTTCGCTGGCACCTGTAGAACGGTTGTTTCATTTTCTTTAATAGCACCTCTAGCCAGTGGCATGAGTTAAGCGACCAATGTTTTCTCTTAGTTTTTCCTCTCATCTCAAAAAAAAAGTCTGAGCTCGTAGTGAAAACATGCTTCTTTGACACGAGCATTTTTCAGAACATAAAGTTGATCTTTGCAACGTCGTGGTCCTTTTGTACAGCATGTGAATGAATATCGAAGGGGGCAAAACAACCGAGCAGAGCTGATATGGTCTGAATACACTGGTAACCGTCAATTCGTTAAGGGGAAAAAAGGGGGGAAAGTAGTTTCATTTTTTCCAGCTCTCCTGCAGATTGGTCTGATTTTCAGGTATCACATGGCGTACTTTTGAGTCCACTCCCGAGCTATTCTGTTGTACCTGTGAGGAAGAGAGAGAGAGAGAAAGAGAGATATGAAGTGTGGCGTTTACTCGGATGATGTTGCAGAATCGTGCATGCTGGGTAAGCGGACCGTCTGCCAACTCTGCTCAGGCCAGGGCAAACAAACACACGGTGCAGAAGCATCTCAAGGTCAAACACAGTGGTCTCCTCTTAGCCGAGCTGTACTGCAGCCTCCACTATTAATCTGCTGTTTGTTTTGATGCGCGTAAAAACCAAATGAAACTCTACTGAAATGTTTAACTACATCAAACCTATGATAAAACATACAAATACATCTGATGCTTCTATGCATCAAGTTTAATAGTACTAATCACCAATCACACATTACTGGTACGTATGAGAACAAGAGAATCTGAAAGATTTTGTAGAACGTGGTGAATTATTCTGATTTTAACACCAAAAAGATTTATGTATTACGCAGTCTATTGGACACGCCAGTTTGCTGCTTATCTGGTACAATATTCAGTATGTATCACAGTCCGTATGTTTAGAAGATTACATAACTGTAAATCTTGTAGATAACCTTGTTGAGATAACGCGTTGTAGTTCTTTGCAGGTTTTAACACAGAAAGACATACACTGGGCAGTTGTGGCCTACTGGTTAGTGAGTTGGACTTGTAATCAGAAGGTTGCTGGTTCGATTCCAGCACTGAGGGATTGCAACTTAAGTGCCCTTGAGCAAGGCACCTAACCCCCAATTGCTCCCCGGGCGCAGTAATATGCTGCCCACTGCTCCGGGTGTGTGCGTGTTCATGACTTGCAGTGTGTGTTCACTCCTCACCAGTGATGGGTTAAATGCAGAGCTCACATTTAGGGTATGGGTTACCCTATTCTGACAAAATAGGTCACTTTCACTTACTTTTCATTGTCTGTTTTATAGATACGCGCGATCTCTGGCACTAATGGGTCATCTGGGTTTGGATCACACAACAGTGAGCAGATGGACAATAGAACTGCAAGAGAAGAATGAGAGAAGTTTGCACACGACCTCACATTATATAACACACGGTATGATCATAGTTTATATCTTGGCTATGCCACATAATGATTTAATTGATTGCAAAATGTCAGCTCACCTTTAGAGATAGTTAGCGCAGGAGACCACTGTGACCTTAAAATATCCAAACAGATGCTTCCATTACTGTTAATATTTGGGTGATAAATTCTTGTGGTGAATGCAACCTGCAGATTAAAGAGCGAGACGGCCAATCAAACACACGGTTATCATGACACACTGATATTTTAACAGACATCTCTAGAATATCAACAGGTTTACTGTAGTGACGTCTGGCTAGGAGTTTAAAAGGCTGGTGAGCAAAATGCCACGACCGAATCTGCTCTTTGTCCCTATTGAGGAATAAACCTCTGGTTTGTTCACAGATTGTGAATGATTCTTACTTTAGGTGGTTTGAAGGGATAGTCTGTGGGAAAATGAATGGTCAGGAAAAACACACCTCCTTGATACGGACTGTCGTTCTGCAAGACAAACACCACGCCACAGCGTTCTGAACATTCTGATGTATTGAAACAACCGTCTATGTTTGCATATGCAAATAAGGACATTTTCCTAACATATTCACTTACGGGTCCCATAATTGTCGCCTGCCAATGAAACACTGTGAATAAAGAGCAAAGAATGGGTCGTTATGGTGACCTCAGTGATGTGCTTGAGGTAATGGTAAGAGGGGAAATAACTCACAATCATCTCCCACCGGCCCTGCAGAGCACTGTGCTGGAGGATCCCTGCCCAAATCAGTC
Source organism: Botia kubotai (assembly GCA_036877585.1). NCBI lineage: Eukaryota > Metazoa > Chordata > Actinopteri > Cypriniformes > Botiidae > Botia > Botia kubotai. Next base: position 9,718 of record JAZGTI010001611.1, read on the forward strand.
AGCTCCTACAGACAAAACACAAGGAAATGATGCGATTAAAGAACTCATAAGAACCTATTATTCAAACGTCTGTGTATGCCATCAGCAATGTTTGTATGTTTGGCTTTAAACTGTATGTTTGAGAATTTGGAACTAGTTTATTTCTTTGCCCATGTAGAAGCTTAGCAGCCGTTTAGCGCTGTTTAAAGGCAGCTGTTTAACGCTGTGTAAATGCTGTCAACAGTATCAAGTCGCATGTTCATATTGTGATATATACAGAGATATACATTTAGTTAAAAACTACCGCTTGGATTTTCAGTACAACATTCACACGGCTACAAGATCAAGATAGGAGTGAAATAAATCACCAGTTATACAGTAAACAAATGGAGATTATTACATCCAGCATCTGTTTCCAGAGTTCATTCATTTACTTGCATGCTATTAAATAAATGACATTATCAATCGTTGCGTGTATAAACCAAATCGGTCATAATCAACATTTAGACACTTTAACAGCTGAGATGTATTTGTCAGAGGAAAAATTCCAGGAGGTCTTTTATTTTGATGGCGTACAAACTGGTGCAATTTTTGAACTGCCACAGCTACACAACAACCCAAACTGTTGATCCTGGAGCCCCATCAGGACATAGACACGTGTGTCTTTAGGATTAGAGTGGAACAGTGGACAGATAATCCCTTAATTTCACTCCTGATCGGTCCGCTTGCTTTCTCGCTGGTGAAAAAAAACGGACGGCTTTCTCAACTCTGGAAAAACACAGGCAGGAAACGACAATATTGTCATCGTCCTAATGCAACTGTGAGAAAACAGAATTGATTGAGCAAAATCTCTATAGTTTCCACACAGTCACTTAAAAAAAAAAAACAGCAACGAGAACAGCAGGCAAGTGTTGTGATTTCTGTCTTATTCAAAGAACCCTGTTGAAGAACCTTGATCACATCTATAGATTTTATGGCTTAGTGATAAATCAATTTTTAAAATGTGTTTTATTTAATGACTGTGACGGGTCATTATAAAGTCAAACGTATTAACGTTGTCCCTACTGTGTTAACTCAGCCAAACAACAAAACTTCACACCGCACTGCTTAAACCTTCCACAACATGATCAATCGCAACCATGTTGGGACTAATCTATACATATCCACACTTGACCAAGTTCTTTAAACAGTTTGTGCAGGTTTAAGTAGTTGTATTTTGACTCATAAAACCTGCCAAAGTAATTTAGCCATACTGTTCAGAATAAAATAAGTCCACTAGCACTGGTTGAGGTAATAATAATGTAAACTGACACAAAAACCTAAATCAGATCTCTAGACACACCCAAGCATTCTAGATCCTTCAAACAATTCTAGATCTTTCTCTCTCTCTCTCTCTCGCTTTATGGGAAAACAGCGGTAGACTGCGACATAAAGCACTTCTTAGAATAAAGCATGTTTCTGAGAATTCACATATGCAGAGCGCGGGCAACTCTCGCTGGCGCATGCCTGCGCATGTGAGCAGAAAGGAAGTGGAGGTTTCTTTGAAGATGGAGTCGTCTATGGTTGTTACATCAAAACAAACACAGGCAGACTAGCTAATATTTTAGCTAATAATATTTTTGACAGGCTGCTCCTGTGAACTTCTAATGAAATCTGAATAAACTTCAGTCTTGTGAGAGAGGGATTATGGGTAAAATCCTTACCTTAAAAAGAGGGTGAAAAAGCTTTAAAGTTTCAGGGTTTTTTTTCAAACATAAAACTAAAGATGCCTTAGGCTGAATCCACTTAGCAATTCAGCCCGCTTCAGAAACAGTGAGAATGACTGTGATCTATCTCTGATCTGCCCAATAGGATATAAATCTCAGCTCAACTTACTGTTACTTTAAGTTTTCATACTTTACCCATTTTAAAAAGTGGGCCGGCCTGTCACAAATGTATAAGGAGGAAGTAAACCAGTTTACACACTACCAGCTAGCCATTACCAGACTGCAGCTTCAGATAGATTAAAATCAAGCTAATTAATATTAGCTGAAACATTAATAATTAATTAACATGGAAGGCTAATGTCAGATCAACAAAAAAATCATCATGACGCAAACAACCATTTTACAAGTGTTTCAGTAAGTCAGCTTCATTCATATTTTGATGTTGTAGGTGAAGGAAGTCTTCCTAAGATTCAACATTCACCAATTTAGCCAACCAATACAAGACAGTGCGAACATCAGCACTGACAGCCGAAGCTATTTTAAAGCCTGCATACTTCAGATGAGGGTGTGGGGAATAAACCAGCCTGCCATCTTTTAAGATATGTGGCTGCCATTTGTAACTAGGAGTGCCCAAAATGATATACATCTCAGCTCAACTTACTATTAATTTTAGATTTTCATACTTTACCCATTTTAAAAAGTGATTAACTCATATGATTAACACAAATTGTTGGTGTAATATCAAACAGTCTTGGTTGTTACAGTTTCATACAGTTTATTCAGATATGATTCATAACTTGACACACCATGACACAGACCAGGACATAAAGTGCTTATTGTATTTCTATGAAGAATACATTAAAATGCTATTGTTAAAAATGTAGAGCGTTTAGGTTGGAAATATATGACCATGGCACTATTACGTGAATCACATATTTGTCATTCTACCTCTAAGCAATAAACATTAATAAATTACTCTTATTTATTCTTTAGGTGCATGGGGTTTAGGTTTAAGTCACGTAAACAATCAGACAAATTGTTAATCGCGAAGATGAGGAAAACAACTCATCGGCCCAAAAAAATGTCAATCGTGACAGCCCTACAGCCCATAGTCCTACAAACTGCTTGACAAACCAAGTGTTTGGCTGTCAGCCCATAAACATTCTGCTGTGTCAGTCTAAATCATATAAGCCATCAAACTCAGCAAAACACAAAAATCATCGGTCGTCAAGTTTAGCAACTATTGTGCAACTCCACACTGGTATAGGCCGGATATTTCTAACTAGAGTAGTTAGTACCCGTAGTAGCTTTCCAGGAAAAGCTTCAGACTCAAGTTGTTGCTGTGTTTACTAACTTGAGACTCACAGAGGGAAAAACTAAAACAAGGGATGATAACCAGGTACTACCAAGACTAACGTTAACATAACCTACCCATAACATTTACCCTGAATGTGTCCTAACTATCCGATTCTGTGGCTGAGATGATTCACAAATATTATTCGTGTGAATCAACGCAGTGAGTTCAAGTATGAGAAATCCCACAGAAGGTTCTGATTTATTATCTCAGTGTCTGACTCACAAGAGGGATCACGGCCACATGAAATCCTTCACATCCACCTCGTCACTGCCGATCCAAGTATTGTTTCCCCTTCTAAACTGTAATTTATGAGGACATGTTTGATATACTGATTACGATTGGGTATAGCCTGTATATCCTAATTCACACCGTGTATTATTCGAGTGTGTTACCTGTCTTTAAGCGACTCGCAGATAGACAGACAGATATGAACAAACAAAAAGAAATATTAACGTGAAAACAAAATAGCCCATTTTAAAAATAAACAATAAGACACAAACAAACTAACCATTTAAACCACCCAGCCATTCACATAGCATTCGCTAACATGTTTAACGTTTGCCAAGGTAAAAAAAAGCCAAACCCTGTTATGACAGAAATTTTAAATTGTAAAGACGGATGACCCTTTTTTACCTTGTGAATTCGTTTTAATGCCATTTTCTGTGTGTAACGGGCTCCTGAGGCCGAGGAACGATGCGATTTATCCGGCTAGCTGCGGCTAGCAGTGTGTTCGCTAGCCAGACACTAAAGATCCGACAGAATCGCGCCGAAACCGAACCAGAAGCCACAAAACCAGCCCTTAATACGGAGCACAGTAATCCCTGCTGTCCGACAGATTATAATCCCGTCGTGGAGAAAGGTTATTAAATATGAATACAGACGGGCCTGCCTGTATTACACCACTTGTATAGGTATGTATGTATTTGTCTCCTCCTCCTTGGAACTCTCTCTCTTTCTCACTCACTCACTCACTCACTCACTGGCTTTCTCTCTTTTTCTCAACAAAATGTCCCCCTCTCACTCCCTCTATCTCCTCTGACGCAGCATCAGTTTACAGAAATGTTGTGTTAAATGTTGAAAGCAGTGACTAACAGAGAGGAAACGAGATTATGAAACAGTCGTACGAAACATGAATATTTGTGCCAAGGTCAGGGTGATTTCTCTCTGTGTCTTGTAGTGGACGTGTCTCAAAACCTAGTGAGCGGCCTATCTAGACGACAAGTTCAGTCAAATGGATTTTTATATGAATACATTTGACGGTTGTAAGAAGGCTGCAAGATTCTGTCTGAAGAAAACAACATTTGCTAGACACACCTTTCTTAATATTTCTTAATTTTCCAAAATAAATTGTTTATTTCCAGGTGTAAATTAGATGGCAGAATGTAGTCAACTAGTCAATCAAGAATAATATCAAAGCGCCTTCTATTTTAGCTTAAGTCTACCAAAACGCATTATTTATTGTGTGTGTGGTGGGAGGTCAACTTCATTTATATGACTTAAGATTCCCAAATGTCTTTACTGTTGCACAACCGTGTAAAATCACCACTCTGCAGGTATCTAGGTCATAATCATGATGATTTCTAGAATATTCATTCAGCTGGGGTATTCTTTTTGTCATATCTTCTAGTCCCTCGTTACCTGCTAGAGGTGGTCTAATGTGACTGCTATAAAACTCATGCCTTGCTCTCAGTTAAAGAGATGAGTTGACTGTGAGCCACTCCTGTGTGTGTGTTTGTCAGCGTTAACAACGCCAAGGTCATGGGTTCGATCCCAGGGATTGCACATACTCAATGTATAGTGATCAATGTGTAGTATAATGCAATGTAAGCCGCTTTGGATAAAAGCGTCTGCCAAATGCCTAAATGTAAATGTAAATGTAAATGTAAAAATCCACTGCAGGCAAGTTGATGAACCCACATGCAGTTTACTAAACCAAAAATACAGAAGAATGACCATATTAGCCACAGCCCTAACCAACAGCTGAATCGCAACAACAAATAACACTAGACTAAGGAAACATACACACGCACACTAATCAGGGGAAACAAGAAACACCTTGACACAGTTATTAGGACAATGGTACCATGAAAGACTACAAAGACCATAGACATGGACTACAAAACATGACGCCGTTCTGCAGGCTGCGGACGGGTGTACTAAGCGCTTGATTTGCGGATGACCAGCAGGCGGCAGCACTTCAGCGCGTATTCCGTGTTTCCATGCAACAGTAAACATTTAAATGGAAGAGGTTATCTCCCCTTTCACCGAGCAAACGTAACAAAGCTCTTTAAGAAGTGAACAACTTTTAGAAATGGCCTATTCACCGTCGCCTAAAAAGGCTGGTGTGCCACGAGAGGTTTTAAAATGGCTGCAAAGTCTTGATTTATCGTTTTCTCCAAAAAATGTGCGCAGGTGAGTAGATAAGATAACGACAATTCGTAATTGATTTTCACTTGTCTTTCATAAAGGTGTCCGTCGAGCTAAATTACTTCATTTATGTAAGTGTCGTGAATCCACTGTTTTCGTTAGAGAACTGCAAGTCGATCACCTTTTAATGACAAACAGTTACTAATGCGATGCGTAAACAACACGATAAATGTGAATCAACAATAAAGTTTTATAATGTCAGTGTAAAGCACGTCGAATTTCCTGTACGTGTGTGTACACAATTTGTCCTGTCTTAATCGGATAACAAGCACTCGCGTCTTATGTCATACTGTTTACTTACACTCTTGTCTCTTTGATGATCAAAGAGACTTTTCTAATGGATGCCTAGTGGCAGAAATATTTTCCTGGTACTTCCCAAAGGATTTTCATATGCACTCATATGATAATGGAGCATCACTGGCCACCAAACAGTCAAACTGGTCCCAGATCGAGAAAGTGAGTCGCCCTCAAAAGCAGTAGTTTAACACGTTAATATGTTCGATCGAGCTGCTTTCTGTAATAAGCCTTTTGCTCTAAAAGTTTCTTGTGAAGCAACACATGGAGCTGTTGAAGGAAATCATAGATGGTACCATCCACTGTAAACCTGGTGCTGCAGAACTTCTAATCCAGGAGATTTACAGCATTCTGACCAGCAGAACGTGAGCATACATACCATATCAGCTGCACACACAAAATCACGTAGATTTATTAGAACATTCAGAATTTTTCAGGCTCTCTAATTGTTTTCAGTTTATTTCCAAGTATACAAAAGTAATTACTAACTAAAAATATGATCTGCACTTGAGTTTTCATGCTGTTTATGATGGACAACCTAAATAGTGTGCAAAATTAGAACGCTCATGTTTCGACTAATGACATAATGGAACAAGGTTCAAAATGGGCCTAATTTATATGTTATTTCCGCTGAATGTTTTAGAAGTATGCAGTTGTGCATGCTTTTTCACGCTGCTGGTCATTTTGTGTGCAAATTAAAATGGGCTTTTTTGATGCTTCCTGTAGGATGCAGATGGGATCCATCCAGAAGGTCCACGAAGGCTTCACAGATAAGACCTATCAAGAGCAGTTACCCATGGTGGCCAGATCCACAGCCTCAGTGGCCATAAAAAACAACCTGCGTCTCAGTGAGGTTATAGCCCAACCAAATATAATAGCCAATCAGCGTAAAGCCCTGGCCATCATACACAGGCACATAGAACAGAGGAAAGAGGAGCGGAACCAAGACCCAAGTGAGTCACCGCTCACCCTGACGTCACATCTTGAATCCTTTCTGTTTGTGACATTTGTGTCATGTGAAAGAATGAATTACTGTAGAGATCAAGTCATTATTCATTAAATAAATGGATGGATGGATAGACAGGGAGCTAGACAGATTTTATATATACAGTGTATATACTGTATTACGGTATATTGGTAAGCATGAAGCATTTTTCTTTGTTTCTTGATAGATCGATTCAATGTTAAGCCCACTCTCGGAGAACAGGCTGTCAGATTGGCTCTGCTCGTAGCCCACCAGAGCGAGCCAGACCTTCAGATAAACTCCACTCATGCGGCTTGTTAAGTGCCTGGCCCTGTTTAACCAACAAGAGGATGAGATGTGTAAGCCAACAGTCTTCATACTCGAATTAAACAAACCTATTTTCATTGTGCTTGCTCAAATGGTAGAGTGTATAAAGTATTGTCTACATTTAATTACAAATTCATTGTTATTAAGATAATTCATTATTGGTAACAATAACTGGAACATGGAGTTCAGCACAGGGTTCATTCTTGCAATAAACAAACATGCTAAACAAGCATATGCATGAGTGTGCAGGCTGATTTTGTTGTGCATTTTTGAACAAAACACAAGCTAAACAGTTCTAAAGCCTTGTTGTTTAGATTCCAAACATTGTGCATAAGTCTCACCGCGTTCTTTATGTCCTTTTTGACAATTGTGGTCGCCAACCTGCATTCATGAAAAATGAGCAGATGTGCGTTCTCCAAAATACTTCAATTTGTATTCAACAAAAACTCACAGATTTGGAACATCGGCAACACATTTATATAACTGTAGCTGGTATCATAAAAATGCTTTATTAACTGCCCAGCTAACAGGGAATGTTCTCGAAACAATGGCTTACATTCCTCTCGTAGTAACATTAGTGGGAGGTTTCGTTAACTTTATATATCATATATATATATCAAAAAGTGTCAAGAAGTCATTAGTGAAATGTTTTAAAAAGTTACAAAATTAAAAATGTTTGAATAATGTTCCTATACCCAAACTATAACATTAATACGATCTCTTAAAAACCGGGATGTTGTTAACATTCCTAAAACTTGGAAATGCAATAGGAAATGTCTGTAAGCATAAATCCAGCATTTATCAGTTAACCCCGGAATCTCCCAGGCCTACTGTATCAAGATCTCCCTGTTTTGTTTTTTAATGAGGCAGACAACATTGTCTTTTCCACTCTCCCCGAGGTCCACTGCAAATTAGAGTTTCATTTAGCAACCTCACCGTGAGACAAGCAGGTTTTAGGCAAGCTGCCCGAGGCCTTGTTTACCCCCCTTTGCCTCCCTTTACCCTTTTTCTCTCCCTTTATATACACACACACACACACACACACACACTGTCACACTGTTTCTTTCACCCTGTCTCTCTCTCACAAACACTCACTCGGTCACTGCCTCTGTCAAAATATAAAGAGTGTATCTGTTGTTACCATGCGTCCCCCAGCCTCAATTCATAGCGCAAGGTTGCCATGGATATCCAAAGCAAGCATACTGCTTTCATGAATGTGCCCAGAAACTAACTTTCTAGACCTCCTAGTCTCTCACGCTCTCTCTTTCTTCCTCTCACCCTCCTCCCTATTAAATGTCCATGCTGTTTTCTGCCCAAAATGGGTATTTTAAAAACCTAATAATAGGCTTTGTTTGAATAAAATACAATGAGGTGTGAATGACCCAGAGTCATTTAATCATTAACAAAGCCAGGCCATTACTGAAATCACTGTATTGATTCCACTCGTATTGATTTGCTTTAATGATTAACTCATTTACAATCAGCATCATAAAAAACGCAACATGAGAACACATTTTAAAGATGCTTTATCTTACTGACCCAGCTAACGGGACATTATCAAAAAGTTCTTGCAGTAATGTTGGAATAATGTCACATATTACATCAAAAAACGTTATTCTTTAGTAGGCAGTGCAATGTTTTTAAAATGTTAACAGAATTACAGAACCTGTAATCAAGCAATAACAGTAATACACCATCTAAAAACTGGACGTTTTGAACGTTGCTAGAACTTTCAAAAAACATTTTTAACATTTTTGTTACTTAATGGAAGCGTTAGGGAAGGCTTATTAGAAAACCACTACCAGGAAATGTCGTACTGGTCGCTAGGTGACCGATATTAATGTTAAGCGTTACGTCCCTATAGATACCGTATAAAACCCTGCTGTGTTTGATTTGATTGACTCATTCTGTGCTCAGCGAGTGCACGTATGTGTGCATGCATTGCTTCATGGATGGTTTCCATGGTAACAAGGCAACTAGCGCTACAATCGAGCGGGACGTGGTAGCATATCGCTGCAAGCATCTCAAAATACACACACACACACAAGCACATTTGCGCGGTGCATTCCGCTGCCAGCTAACTGCATGTTGACGGCTAGATGCCCTTGTAGAGGCCGCTAGGCCATCTGTTATGTGTTTTTTCATCTGGGCCTGCAGTGCAAAACATTGAGGATGCGTGTGCGCGCGAGTTAAAGGAGGGGCGCTCAGACTTGTGTGTTTAATCCAGACAGAAACATGACTAGCCAGAAGGGGGTTCGGGTGTTAAAGTATCGCTCATTAACTTTGGATTTCCCCTCCAAAACCCACCCCGTTTCCACTGCCTACTGTATGCGTCGCACATTGACACATGCACACGCGAACAACACACACACTTGGCGACAGGCGCTAATGTCTCTCTCCCGCCACCTTCCCAGAAAAGCAGCTCCGCCGGGGAGCAGGGTGTGGCTGCGCGTGTGCCCGTCCATAGAACCCGCTGGCATGTGACAATCACATTGGAAATCATTATGTCTTCTGTAATAATGTGATATATATTTTATGTGAACTAAAGATTCTATAACAAAATTAAATCATATACGCTTTCTCTGATTATGGGTTAATAAATGAATAAACAAATATATGCTAACGGGATGCTTATCATTTAATAATAGCAAATGATAGCAAAAAAATTACATTATTAATTTTATGATTATCAATTTATTAATTAAAATTGATAAAAAAGGACTTACAATTCTCTGAAACTGTGCAGGAAGAAACAAATAATGCAATTACATATATTTACAACACATTTTATAACTAACACAAAAGGGGAAATTAAGATTTCTGTTATTCAGCAAAATGGATGTGATTTGGCCAGGTCCAAATATCCAAGTATCATCTGATTATTTGACCAGGCCAATATATCATCTGTCCACCATTAGTTTTCACTGTGGAAATGTGTTTCAAAAGAATGAGCCTATTCCCACAGAATGAGTCTTTTATCTGAGTGTAACCAGTGTCAACTGCTGGTCAACATTTGGCCTTTTATGCCTGTGCAGTGATGCTGTGTTTGAAACAGAGCCCTTTATATGAAGGCACTCAGGACCGGAATGTTAAACATGGCATAGCAGTATCAACACATCAGCCATATTGTTATTGTCAATGGACAAACAATGTTTTTGTGATGTAGATTAAGAAGCTGTTCACACTGCAATTTAAACCGGCTGGGCAGAGCGCAGTGCAGTAGAATTGGATTCAGAGGTCCTGAGACGCCATTTAAAGTTCTGTTAATTGACCAACAGTTAAGAAACGAGTGTCTCATGTTAAATACTTCCGAAAGCAGCTGCACCCTAATGGCTTTCCGAATGTTAGTCTTATAAAAGACTAGAAAGCAGGTCAGTCTTTACGGTTATTGTAGAACTTAATACTAGCTGTAGAATTTAAGTCTGTTTTAAACAGGACATGCTGATGTATCTCTGAAATTGTTGGGAGATCGTAAGCTAGTGTTTGATGTAATGGGGCCAGTAAAAAGTGTACACTAACTGTTAAGCATTTTAAAACGCACATTATTGGCCCATTGCAACACAAATGGAGAGACTGCAGGAAAGGTTCTCCGCTAATGCTAATTTAGAAGTCATTAAAATGTTTATGTACATAATATTCTCAGAGGAGAACAGTGTTTTTTTGTGATTGTTGTGTATATAACTGTAAACAGTTTTCTATTCAAGTGTGGTTGTACAACAGTTGCACTTACTATTTTTTTGCTATTTTGTTTTTTCAGAAACAGGTAAATAATAAGCATTGAACCACATTATTTAGACCTGACTGCTTTTCCTCATGTATTGAGATTCTAATATTTATAAATTGTGTAGTTTGTACCATTAGATTAAGGCAGTTTGTGAGGTCGGAGGCATTTCACTTCATTTTGCTAATGAGCTAAATGATCTTCATTAGCATTGTAGATTATCACGATCTTTAAAGATTCGTACCGTTAATGTGTGGCTTAATAAATGCCCAAATGTTCAGCTTTATAAAATAAAGTTGTGTGGTGTTTGATGCTTATTCTAAATATATATTTTTGTCTCCATATTGACTCATTGGCATTTCATAGGCAACACACACGCACACACACACACACACACACACACACACACATGCAAAGTATCACGTGATGTGATGACCATATGATGTTAAATTAATTATATGCATGTATATTTCATTCATGCTATGCACAAAGCAGTAAAGCTGAACAAAACCCCCTTTTTAAGATTTTAGAATTGTGTTTTTTATGTTGCATTATATGTACATGTATTCATTTTATGTTCCATTTGATTCAATAATCAATCAACAGTCGTATGTTGCAATCGTATACATTTTTCATTTACTATTTTTATTATGAATTTAGTTCAGCAGAGCTCAACTGAGATGTAACCCAGCAGTAACCATTCTTGTGTAGAGGAGGGGTGTAAAGAGGTGGGTTATATTGGCTTGGTGCTCGACTCCCCCCAAAAACCCACCTCTCACTGTCTGCCCAGTGTGCTGGTCCATGTTTTGGGTGGTTGCCTTTGTTTTTGTTGTTGCACCTGAGGTCTTGTTACCATTCATACACGCACATAAAGGTCGTCAGGTATATAAAGACTTGAATGTCTTGGCACACACTGGTTTGCATAAGCCTGTGTTAAGAAGCCACACTGAAGCTTCTTGCACAGAAGGGAGATCTGTTGGAAAAAATCAGTGTTGACAGCAGCTCTCCTCTGTGAGGAACAGGGTAGTAGCAGGAGTGGACGAGTGAGGAGAGGGAGGAGGGAGCGGGAGTCTGAACGAGGGAGAGAGAGGGAGAGAGAGAGAGACTTGTGCACCGAGACCCAGCCTCAGCCTCTATTGTGGTATACAGGCAAGGGAAGGCGTATAAGCAGCGGGCTTTAAACCCACAGGCGCAACACTGGTCACTGCTGTGGAGACTCCCGAAATCGGTGGACAAGGCAACATGGAGGAGGATATGGATGAAGGACAGCCCCAGAAGGGTAAAGGAATGCCTTTTCCACCCATTATTTTCCATCCATGTTTCTGGCTCGGTTGTTTATCTTTGTGCCTAATCCCTCCGTGTTTTCCATTGTCTCTGATCCCATAGATTATAACATGGGGTTATTAAAAACATCATAATATGGGTTATTATATATTGGAATGCAGGGCGAAGCATTTTCTGCCATATTTTTTACGATATTTTCATGATTTTACCAATAATTTATGCACACATTGTGTTGCAGTATTTTATATTTTAATTTTTTGCTTTCAAATATGTAGCAACTTAAAAAGAAAAAACCACGTCCGAGCAAATTTGCCTGCTGCCCACATGCTTCAAAAAATAGACAGATTGTGCATTGGACAATGATTGTGTAGAGGGGTGTGTGCAGGGGATGGAACCTGTGTGTGTGAGTATGCGTTTGTGTGCGTTTTTGTTTGCCGCGCATTTCTGTCGGTCTGTCTGTGGGAGGTTGAGATGGACGCAAGAGAGACCACGTCTGCATGCGATGGGCATTTAAATCATCAAACCTAATCTATTGTTTCCTTACCCAGACCTCTTTTCTTCCCTCGGCTGTGTGGGGTTCGCCCCCTCATTCGTGTGCAGCTGCATTTGTTTGCTTTGTGTGTGAGAGTGAGTCTGCTATTTATAATACCAGCACTCGCCTGGGCTGTGGTTTCAATCTCGGGGTAGAAATCATTGTATATAGCCTGTCTTTCAACTTGGTGGTCTATACGGAAAACATTTGCACATTTTTGCATGATTACATGGTAGCGAACTGAAAGAAAGCGCATAAAAAAATAAAAGGAGGAAATATAAAAATACCTCGGTTCTAGTGTTGTGAAGTCTTCTCGTTCCATCCATGATGGTTCTTTATTTCTAAGATTTCCCCCCTCCCTTCTAAAGCAGTCTGTGATTATAAGATGGTGTAAAACAGCCGTGTCAGGTTCTCTATGCTTAAACAGTCATTGAGTCTGTGTTATCTATCCTATATCTATCATATGTCTATCACATTAAATAAACAGTCATTGAGTTTGTGTTATCTATCCTATATCTATCCTATATCTATCATATGTCTATCTATCACATGAAATACAATGACGTAATAGATTCATGACAGAATAACTGATTTATGCACAGCCTGCTGGAATGTTGTAACAACAGTATGTTTTTTTTAATGATCTAATTTTTGGTTTATATGGATATCATCTGTTGAATCAAGAGATGTCATGACACGATTGACTTGCTTCTAGTAAATGCATAAAATCTGCCAATATTAATTTTTATGCTATTCTATTAGTATTAATAATATGACTGTATTTTATATATAATTTTTGCCATTTATTGCTAGGTGTGTTCACAAGAATTGGTTATTGATGGTGGAATGTCCATCTGCTATGATATTTAAATGCCAGTCTAGGATATGACTGACCGGTTTTTCATATTTTCACACATAGTGAGAAGTATGCATATACTTTTTATACTTAATACTTATAATCGATCTGTTAGAAGTATAATCAACTAGGAGTATCGGAACATGACAGAACTTTTCCACCAGCATTGAAGAATCAACATGTGCATTGGCATTACGTCCATGTTCATTTTTGTTGACCGACATTATTTCACCCAATTATAATAAGGAAATGAATCGGTCTTTTACGTAATACTTATCAATGCTCAAGTAATTCCAAAACACTTGAGGTTGTCTAGGTGTCTCAGAAAGGTTTCTTGACTCCATGAAGGAAAACCAAATTTCCACTGATCGGCTGTAGTTTATTCACTCAAGTGCATTGACCAGATCTCTGACCTAGTCGACCAGCAGTCAGCTGCACATTAGATGGAAAAGGGAACTAAGCAGTCTCATGGGAAATGGATATTTCATTACCTCTTATGATTATTGGATTACAGAACATTAGGCTGTTAACACACACATACGCGCTCACACCATTCTGCTTCTCAGCTTTTGTTTATGGATTTTCCTGCAACTTCTTCCATCTCCATTGCTGACAGACTGGTGTTGGATGAGTTATCAGTACAAACTGACTGTGAAACCTACACTGATTCTGATACGAGGCGTTCATAAGTGATAAGTGTGTATGCAGCACGGCCTGCTGTTACACAATCTCTCAAAGATGTTCATAGAATTATGTGGAGCAATTGCAAAGGATTGTTTGAAATGTTAGTCTGTATTATCAAACACCTCCTGTTTTGTATTAATTTGATTATTTTTGCTAGTTGTGATTGGCTGACGTGCTACACGAGTGCAATCAGCTCTTTGGTTGAATTTTTACAGGTTTCATTATAATCATAATATGGCTGTCATGAAACTGTGGCGTAAATCTTTTATTTTCCTCGCTGGTGTAATGGACTTTAAATGGTCCAGCAGGCTTAAACTGCCAAACGAAAGCATGTGGCTTTAATTGCATGTGAAAGCATGTGGTTGTAAGATACCCGGTTGTTTAAATGTCCTTTCTCCTTCCAGACCTTCCATTGTTCTCGCACTTTTGGCCAGGGACCCAGAAGTTTTACTAATTGTTCTCAAAATTGGTTCATGGATATTAATAGTATATCGCTTCTGTAGACTATTGTTCTCCCTATTGTTTGCAATGGACCAGATGACCAGAACAGGTCCGTTAAAAAGCAGAACAGGTTCCTCAGATGCTAGAGTCGTTTACAAGAGCACATCTTCTTCATTTCCAATCCAGATACAAGCAAAACACTCACAAATGAGTCTTATTGGCATAATTGTGTCACCGCTGATCTTCAGAGAGAAGAAATGAATGATTTTGGTAAACACAAGAATCTTCTAGAAGCGTCATTGTGAGGCGGGATAGCCTTCGCTATTCCTGCATCGTTCGGCGCTGGATTGAGCAGAGCTGTTCTCCCCCCATAATCCTTGTACATGTATTTTACCGTTCAGCCCTTTTCCCTCTGAATGTGTTGACAAACGGAGCAGTAAGTGGGTCATGGCGAGCACAGGCCCGACCCATTCTCAGACCCCACGCTTCCATCGCCATGGCAACCCTGCTGGTTGATTAAACATGCGCCGAGAAGCCGCGTAGACGCGCAGTGATGAAAACCCGCTCGCTGCTAGGGAGGGGGCAGAGATGAAAAACAAAGCGCCCCTCGTTTTTGCCACTCGATGCGATTGAGTTCAATTGAATTTCAATTCATTTTATCTGGACAGAAAACACAGTTTTTGGTCTAATTAAATGCTAATCACTTTAAATAAAGGCTGACAGCGTAAGAGGGTCCAAATGAGCTCGTTAAAAAATGAAAGTAAAAGGGTAAAAGTAAACAGCCAGAGATGCTTTGTTTTTGGCATAATCATCATCCCTATTACCTTTAATAAGGGAACTCTGTCGTAGCGCCCTGGGTAAATAAAGCTCTTCCTCTACATCTTTATTTCTCTCCATCTGCCTGCCTCCCTGACTCCCACTGTCTTTACTCTTTCATCTGTCGTAATCTCTTATCCCATCGCTCTCTCTTTCTCGCTCCCTTCCACGGTAAGGATTAGCATTAGTGTTTAGGCTACGGCCCTTTGTCGCACGTTCTTTGAGAGTCCTGTGAGAACGCTTCTTTCTGAACTCGTCTGGATATCAGGGTGACCGCTGGCTCATAGTGACCCCACCATTCGTGGGATTAATTGGGTGTTGGGGGAGGGGCGAGGCAGGAGTGCCACTGTGGCTGTCAGACTGACAGATGGGCGTTAGAGCTGGGTAGAGTGAGTTTGGGGGGGAACTAGGGGGGCATGGGGGCAATGGGGTGGGGTGAGAGTTGCAATAGTTTTATTATTACAGGATCCTCTTAGATAACGCATTTGTTTATGTTGCCTGGGTTACGTCTCTTATTTGTGCGCATATATATAAAAACACACCACAAGTTTTGGCTTTTGCTGCACTATTTAAAAAAAAGACAATATTTTGTCTGCATGTGATCATTAGTGAGTCAGCGAGAGAATCCTATAAGGATCTGTTTTACAAAATACAATGCAAAATCCTGTAATGACAACGTGTGCAATATGCATACATATTTAATGTTGTTTGATTGCCTAACACCCATGTGTGCTGACTGGCATTGTAATGCAATGTAACGTTGGTGCCTTCAAATGTGATTACACTCAGCCAAAGAGGATCATTTTTAACAGTGATACAGGGTATGTGGTAATGTAGCAAAGCAAACCAACAGATCCATCAGACACTACAAAGAATCCCATCCATACCCTTGCTG
Source organism: Botia kubotai (assembly GCA_036877585.1). Classification (NCBI taxonomy): domain Eukaryota; kingdom Metazoa; phylum Chordata; class Actinopteri; order Cypriniformes; family Botiidae; genus Botia; species Botia kubotai. Next base: position 26,001 of record JAZGTI010001611.1, read on the forward strand.
TCTCATCTTTAGCAGTTGCTATGACAACAGGTTGGTCCCTTGCCAAAGCCACTGTAAACCAGGTCTAAGGTTTATTGCATCATTACCATAGCACTGTTTGACTGTTTTTCATATTTCACAATCAAAGGCCCAAGTTGTAACGGGCCACTGGCCTCAACCAAGCCATAGTCATAACTCTTGTTTAGTGTAAATCAATGAAGTTCCATCACTGAGCAGGAACATAGAACTCACAAGCTGAATCACATCTGCCTTGATAAGTTTGAGCTGCCCAGCATAATTCACATATCTGTACAGGCCTGTAAAATATAAATCTAAAGCCAGAATATAAAAACTCAAAGACATCCCAGCTAATAATTTCAGGTTTAAGAACGTCTCCCTAATGTTAAAAATGTTGAAAATGTTATTTTCAAAGTTCTAGGGACATTGTTTTTTAGACTTATGGTGTTCTAAGAACATTATTTAAACATTTTTAAAATTCTGTAACGTTTTCAAAATGTTCGACTAACAACTTAAGAATAATGTTTTTGACATATATATATATATATATAACATTGAAAAAATTGTTCTACTAACATTACCGCAAGAACATTTTTGATAACTTAAGAGAAAAGAGAATCTTAGCCAACGTTCTGAAAACGTTACCTGGGATCAAGGCAATCATTTGGAAAAACCCTATCAGAATCACTATGTGTCAAATCGGTCCGTGTGCCCTGCCTCACGACCATTTTAATATTCATAATTCATACTGTTATGATTCACTTCAATATATGATGCCAAGAGGAGAATTTAAAACAGTCAATTTTGCAAATCACTGGAGAGTAACAAACAGTGGTCAGCTGGACCTCACTGGCCCTGGCTAAGAGTGAATGGATTGGATTGGAATGGAGGATTTAGTTCCAAACGTCTGCATACTTGTTAGTCTTGTCATGCAGAGGCTGGGCTCTGTGAGAGTATACACGACTACTTACACTTAGATAACTGCTTAGATAACATAAGTTATTTCTGAAAAGCACAAGAGACACTTCTTAAAATTATGCAGCGACACCTGTTCGTTTCACATTATTTTGAACTGAGACTGATTTAAAAGAACCTTGTTCTCCACAGCCTTACTTTCTAGATGAACAACATCTAACCCTGTTGTGTTTCTCCTCTCAGGATGTACGGAGTGTTGTCTGAAGTGTCTGGGCGGCATTCCGTATCCATCACTAATCGCCACCATCCTGCTGTACGCTGGGGTGGCTCTCTTCTGTGGGTGTGGTCATGAGGCTCTGTCTGGAACGGTCACCATCCTCCAGAACTACTTTGAGGTCATCAGGGCACCTGGAGATGCCCTGGACGTCTTTACAATGTGAGTCGATTTTTAAAAATTAAAATACGGTTTTAAAAGTGCCATACTTTTGAAAATTAAACCTAATTCAAGAATTATTGTCTAAAACCAAGTTTTAATATTTCGCGCACTTTTGACATAAAGTTTGATAAAAAAGTCTTGTTTTATGAAAAATATAAAATGAATATTAATACATTAAATTAATACTTTAATAGTTTTTTTTTAATGAAACACGATCAACTTTACAGCGAACGTTCGAGTAAAAAACAAGACAAAAAAAACTGACTAAGTAAATTATTAATAATATTTAATCTTCAATATTTAATCTAATTTAAACTAATCAATTCATGTAAATGAATGTAACATTAGAAAAATGTATATATAATATAAATTTTTATTAATTTTATATAATATTTATTTTTACCCTTCTAGATGTAGTTATTGACAGTATTTCCTCCTCTCCCCTCAGCATTGACATTATAAAGTATGTGATCTATGGCATCGCCTCAGCGTTCTTCGTGTATGGCATTCTCCTGATGGTGGAGGGCTTCTTCACCAGTGGAGCCATTAAGGACCTATATGGAGACTTCAAGATCACCACCTGTGGACGCTGCGTCAGCGCCTGGGTGAGAAATCACTGGGGAGCTTCATGCATTGTAATTTAGCAAAGGGCAAGTGCATCGCCGCTCAGAGTAACTGCAGTACATTAAGATTACGTTCTTTTATAGGCTGTAAAAGATGACACATTAAATCTGAGTTACGCCTGTTTCATTTGTGCCAAGAGAAACATTGTGAGTTTTGTGTGGTTGCAATCATTGAGCCAGTTATTGTTAATGGTGTTTTCCTCGATAAATATTTTCCTCTAAATCTATTTTTTTATTCTCCAATTATCTAAGGCTGTGAAAATGTGATGTATGTAAATGTGAGCGACTTTTGTTTTATTATATTGTATTTACATTTATGCATTTGGCAAAGCGACTTACAGTACATTCAAGCTATACAATTTGTCAGTGCATGTGTTCCCTGGGAATCGAACCCACAACCTTTGCGCTGCTAACGCAATACTCTGAAGGAATGCATATTTTGACTTATGTCTTCATTTTGAGTTGTTCATATAGTCATAGGGCATCTACTGTAGATATGACTCTTAAAATCTGTTTTTTCCAGTTCATCATGCTGACCTACATCTTCATGTTGGCCTGGCTGGGTGTGACAGCATTCACCTCTCTGCCTGTCTTCATGTATTACAACATCTGGTCCCTCTGCCAGAACACCACTGTTCTGGCAGGATCAAGTTTATGTTTTGACCCACGCCAGTATGGTACGCTTCACACTCTATGAGCTTCGCTGACTAACATTTAGGTGTGATTAACTTGGCTAGGGTGAAGATGGTTTGTCCTAATTTGTTGTTCGATGTATAAATGTATGCAAAAATAATAAGATATTCATTTCTATAATTTTGTAAATGTCATAAAGGCTAATTTTTCTTGTGGAATAAGATATATTATGAGATATATTATATATTGATATTATGGATTTTAGGTATTGTGCCCATTGGAGAGGAAAAGACTGTGTGTGCAGTGTCGGATAAGTTCTCCAAAATGTGTGAATCAAATGAGGTGAGTACGCATTGGTATATATATATATATATATATATATACATATACAGCATAGCATAAATGTATATGCTGTATTATAGACACAAAAGTATTATGTCTTTCAGTGATTCTATAGGTCACTTCTACAATAAAGAGCTATTATTATGAGCATACTGGTGATTAAAGCCTCATTCCTTTGTCAATATTCTCTTTCTGAAAGCTGGACATGACTTTCCATCTGTTTGTCTGTGCACTGGCTGGGGCTGGAGCAGCAGTCATTGCAATGGTGAGGTTTCACAGTAGTGCACTGCATAACATGTGCTAGTTACCGACTGATCACAAACTACAGTCTGTAAATAAAAACATAAAATATGTTTGAATAAATGTATGCACATATTGTACAAATATATATGCTCAAATATCCATATACATAATTGTCCCAAACACATTAAAATGTATTAAGTAAAAGAAGTTTCACTTTAAAAATCGATGTAAGCATCACAACAAAGGTATTATAAGCCAAGATTTTATTTTGTTTTAATTGTACAATTACAATAATACTAACATCCTAGATATCTGTGTTAAACATTTAAGTCTAATGTTTAAATCTAATTTATTGCATTGCATTACTGAATTGATGCGACGCAATAAATTAAACACAAATTATGTAGCGTTAAAAGTCAATGAGTTGCCAGACAATGTACCGCAAAACAGGTAAACAGGTGACAGTTGGATTTTTTCCCCTTTTTGATGATGATGACCTGTTGGAATGACATCACTTACTTCAGCTGCTTTATGCGGGTCTAAAGGAGCTGAATGAAGTCATGAATCATTGTCACTGCTTTCCCAAGGCATTCTGGGAAATATTTCGAGGATCGGTAGCACTGGCAGCTCTCTTATTGGTTTTCCTTTCTTGTTATTTAACATCTTTAATCTTTCTGCTTGTTTTCCTCCCCTTTCCCTCGCTGTCTTTGTAAGTCTCTCCTCGTCTCTCTCACGCATACGTGGAGAGACGCTGGGCATGTCCTTTGGTTGTCATGGAAACTGGGAGAAGAAAGGCCCTCGAGCTTGTGAGCTTGTGAGCTTGTAAGCAAGCAGCGCTCAGTAATTCGCGAGGAACCATTTTCTGAAAGCGAGAACGTGGTCGTTTAAGATGATGTAGCGAAGTAGATCGAGAGCTTTTACGTCCCCTGCTGTGGAAAAAGCAAATTTTACTGATTGTTACGCATAACGTGTCTTCAAACTCTGCGGGACAGATAATAATAATGAAGCTTTTCTTTTGTCAAGATGGAAATCGGGGTGGGGCCTTTTTCAAATAATCATGCATAATGTACACGCGATCTGCATAATGCTGCGACCCGGTGCACTGAATTAGACTATAGAATATAGTGTGTGTCCATATGCGGGAAACCGTATTAGATTATTTTAAATCTGTTTCTTGTAAATGACAAAAGAGTGCTTAAAAGCAAGACTATCAATACCCTGTATCTTTAATTGATTTGAAATAATGTTGAATGTATTTCCAGCTATGTGTATATAGTCCGCACGTGTAAAAAGCATTTGCTGGGTTACATAATAAAAACAAGAGCAGGGATCTTATCACTGCATATTCTCGCGTGTTTGAAGTCGACTGTCGAATTTCCTCCAAACCAAGGCAAGCTGCCCGCGCGCATATGAGAGGTGTCTGGCTGCTGTGCAATGCTGCCACCTACAGGTGCTAATTTTAGACTGCCCAACATGCGTCATCACGGTTAAAATCAACACATGAAACATAATACAAATGATTATTATTAATATAACAATGATTAATTACAAATATGAAAAAGTAGAAGTTTATTTAAAAATCTGAATAAAAATATTAAATAGTATGAATAATATTTAAATGGCAGCTCAAAATTAAAATGAGCTATTCGGCTTGCACAAATTTCTCGATCAGTCTGGCCAGGTTGATCCTAATAATATTTATAAACAAAATAAATGTGTCAGAAATCACAGAAATGCCTCGTGTGAAAGTCCTACAAATGCAAGGTTTAGTAGACTCTGTTTTGATTCTGTTATTTGATGTTATATGGTTTTGTCTTAGATCCACTATCTGATGGTGCTGTCTGCCAACTGGGCCTACGTGAAGGACGCATGTAAAATGCAGAAATACGAGGACTGCAAGTCCAAAGAGGAGCAGGAGCTGCATGACATCCACTCTACACGCTCCAAGGAAAGGCTCAATGCCTACACATAAGACAGGAAGCAGCGGCAGGGGCGAGAGGACCCTCAGTGCCTCCACTTCCTGTTAAAGGGAATTTTGGCACTGGTGCAGTCCAGGTGGTGTGTCGTACGACCAACCCCATGGCCAACCCATTACCTCTCGCACAAACATTATGATTAATATTAATTATTATTATTGTTATTATTATTATTATTATTATGTAGTGCTAGCAGTAGTGTTGTTGGTTTTTTCACATTATTGTATTTGATTTTTTAAGAGATTGTGCAGGTTCTTTTTTCACCACATACTAAGATTTATTTTGTTTGTTTGTTTTTATGTATTGCTTTTTTTAACTAAATTTAACATGAACCATTCTTACGTAGAGGGTCGGTTTTGGGGGTAAAAAAAGCACATTTTTCATGTGTGTTTGTCTGTTATGGTCTCATTATCAAAGACTTAAAGCATGAAAACTCTCTCCAGCTCTTTCTTTCTCTCGTTTTTTAATCACTAGGCGGTATGCAGCCCGACACCAGCAGATGGCGTGCTTATTTTGGTAAAAGAAAACTCAAAACTGAGAAAGACAAAAAACAAAATTAAGATATAACAGATGTACCATAAAGTGTTTATTTATTATTTTTCTACAAATGTCATTGCATAGATTATCAAGATGAGTACAAAATGGTTATTATTTGCTTGCCGTGCTGGTCAGTTTTCAGGTGGTCCTCAGTGTGCCATTGGAGGGATTGTAACTTCTCCGAGTGGGAGGCGAACGGTCTATTTGTGGCCGCTTTAAAGCGGAGTTCACGTACTTAAAATCTACGAGACTCCCAAAACAATGCGACTCTCTCTCTGTACTGGCGGCAAGCTACATATGCACAATCCTACAGCGTTATGACCCCACTTTTTTATTTTCCTATGGATATAGACGTAGACACAGTTGACAGGGTTTTTATTTGACAATTTTGATTTTCCACTTTTGTATATAGTCGTTCTGTAAATGTATTTACTGTACGTTAGCACTTAAACTTCAGGAGAATTCGTATTAGATTGACCAAACACATTCCATCACGGAGGGAGGGAGGGAGGGCTGAGGGAGGGCTTTCTTTTTAAAACCTAAGAAAACAATGCTGAGGAGAAGCGAAATCTAGGTGACACAGTAATGTTTTGTGACACGTCACGTGTATAAGTGGGTTTTCTTTTCAAAGGGGAATAAATAACACAATGAAAACAAAAATATCTAAAGAGCTGACAATATTATCTTGATGACCGTGGAGTTATTCGTTGTCTTGCTAACGAGTCATTATTATTATATTGGACAATGGAGATGTCTTATTCTTTTAATGCCTGGCAACTCATGTTCTGTCAGTGTTTCAAAGAGCTAGTTTTGTGCACTTATTTGACCATTTTGTGAGCTCTTTCTTGGTGTAAGTGCATTGGGATATCAACTACAAAGTCAGATCTCTGTATTGTTAAGTAAAGACTGTGAACTTAAATGTTATTTGTGGCATGGTCATGCATTCAATGGTAATTGTTTTTACTGGATCAAAAAAATAACTAATAATATTGGAAAAAAACCATTTCACCTTTTTATGAGTTTGTTAAATGCGACTGTCTTGCTGGGTCACCCCCTTCATAATGTGCAGTAATTTGAATCGTATGCTGAATACATTGCTCTGAAACTCCCGCTCCTCAATGGTAGTGTTTGATTTGTGCCTGTTTACTTTGTGGTGATCTCTCTAACTCCCTCTGAGTCTTACTATCACTGTATTACTATTGCTTGTTGAGCCCCTGACTTAATACTTTCTCTGAACCCTCACCTCTTCCTCTCTCTCTCTCTCTTTCTCTCTCTGTCTCTCTCTCTTTCTATTTTTCTGGCTCACTCTCTCTGTCCCCGTATTAGTCTTTTTTGTACTATCACTAAAGAATGCTTAGTAGCAAGCTGTACCATTCATTTGTTTTGTACATAAATGTGCCAACCGCTTGACAGTGGCTTTCAGATCTGTAGGGACAAACTGCTTGCATTAATAAACATACACTGGTGTACTTGTTAATTAATACTCTATCGTTGTTTTTGTGGTTCTTAATAAGTGTGTATCACGCTAGAATTATTTCCTGCACATACAAACATTTTTAACACGACAACTCTCAAAATCAGGCAAAAACGTTTTTGTATAGAGTTTGAAAATGTGGATCTTATAATTATGCCAATATTATTAATAATAATGCATGTTGTGCATTTATACTCAGACTATATAAAAATGGCCTTCAGTCGCTTCACAGACAGGGCAGGGCAGGCGATCTTTTCCTGAAACATTTTTGTTATGCTGGTTGAAAGTATCTTCACATCCTGATAGCAAACACTAAATATCTTTATATATTTTTTTATTATATCTTCTGTGAAAGATGCAGGACCTAAAATGTTCATCCAATCATCGCGTTCGGTCCGATAGTGGAGGCAGTGGGATTTATGTCACTTATCCTTAAAAACTTCTTGTAAGTGTCGTGCAGTTTACTGGTATACATCAGACCAGAGGTCCAATCCCAGGAGCAATACCAGGTTCTTGTTATTTACTAACATTTAAGATTCTGCTTTGATAATAGTGTTAGTTTGGGGAAACTGCTAAAAGTGTTGCGGTAGATCAACTGGCAGTGCAGGGTGCCTGCAGTGTTTAACGGGCTCAGATGCACAGAACCACAGAGTTAAACTCACTGTAAGCTGCTTTGAATAGAAGGTCTCATAAATGTAAATGTATTGCTAGGACTAACCGTCTTTCTAAGGTAACCCAACCCAGTGATATTACAAAGCATGTTGAACTTGAAATAAAGCCCCGTTCAAACAATGTGACTACATTTAATTGTATGGTACTGTTAATGATTCATTATCACATTTCATGTAAACCAATTTCATATCTGACTTGATAAAGTATTTAAATAACAACCTGCTAACTATTGTAATAGATACAAAAAACTGTACTGCTATTGTTTCATATACTATACAGTGTTCCTGTAGCTCAACTGGTAGAGCTTTGGGTTCGGTTCACTGATCAAATGTAAATCCCGTACCCAAAACACTTGTGTGTGCCAAATGCGTAAATGCGTAAAAGCCGAAACATCTGACGACACATTTCTAGAGATATGTATTAGCTAAGAAATGTTGATGTACAAACAGCCTGTTTTAACCAGATTGATGTTAAATGTGATGACACCCTGTTGTTCATTTTATAGTTGTCTGAATACAATTGTTTATTCCCGCTACTACCTGCAGCTTTAATAAGTTCTTTGTAGTCATCATAGTGGGACACTCAGATCCGCTGAATTAGAATCAGAATCAGAATCTTTGGTCCATGTTCTCCTACACACTATTTCCTTCGATCACACATTGCAATAACAAATTTCACAAGAATTTTTCAAACTGCCCCACTGATCAAGTTACAGGAGAAAACAATGAAATGGCTGTAATGTTTTTAAATGTTTTGAAAATATTAACTCAAATATGTATAATGTCTTTATACTTTAAATGATTATATAATTGTATACTGTTCACTCTTGTAGGGGCGTTAATTCACATTAAAATTAGCATGTTAATATTCGTGTTCATTCATTTTTGGCCATGGCCGTTAAAGTTCAAACACTCGATTTGCATGAACCTTCACAGATACAAATGCTGTGGGGCAGTTGTGGCCTACTGGCTGAGGAGTTGTAACCAGAAGGTTGCTGGTTTGCTTCCAGTGCTGGCAGGTAATATCTAAGGTTTGTTAGCTGTTACCTACCACCCTGCCTAACCCCTGATTGCTCCCTGGGCTGCCCACTGCTCCAGATGTGTGTTTTCACTCCTCACTGGTGATGGGTTCGATGCAGAGCGGTTCCCATACAAAACAAATATGTCACTTTCACTTTAAATATGAGTAGTGATATGACCAATTAAGCAAATACCTGCATGTTATCTTATACTCCAGCCTATAAAAATATCGTCTATTCTAGTATGATAACAGTTGTTCCTGAACTCACATCAGGTGTTGCTGTTCTAAAACTGGAGGTCTTCCTGGGTTTCCTGCACTAGGTATGGGTTTCCTGCACTAGTTGTTTTTTTGATGATGAGACGAAGGTTAACGCTGCTTAAATTTAGAAACTAAAGAGTGAGAGCGGTTAATCAAGTGAAATATTCATTAATAAACTTGTTTCGCTGTTTGAATATAGATTTAGTTTATACACATGTGCATATATATATAGTGTTTAAAAAGCTTTGAGTAAAGGTTTTACAATAATTTAAAATAAAATATTTTACAACGTTAAGTATGATTCGGTATTATTGTAAACTGTATAGTAAAGAGTGCAGTTTTGTCGAGTAATGTGGTACTGTAGTGAACAACTGTAGTGCAGTTAGAATGGTTTTAAATTGTAGTTCAGTCATAACAACACTGAATTTAGCATGGTAACAAAATACGACAGGTTAGTAGGTTTGGTCTTGATGAACTACATGCTCTGCAGTTTGTGAACCATAATCAGCTACGTGCAATTCCTGTAAGCAGCTATATAAAACTGCTGATAAAGAGAATCTATAATTGACTAATTTCAAAAGGTTACCTAATTTTTTTCCAGTCCGCACTGTAAATGTTTACTGTACGTCTTCCGTTTACGTGTTATTGGTTTAGGCAGCTCGTTTCTCCATATTTGTGACTTAGATGATCAGATCACATTTTATGAGTAATCAATACAGAAACAAAGGGTTTACAAAATATATCTCTGTCTTTTTCATAGGCAATAATGCTCACTAGCCTTTTGTAGCCAAATGTGTTAAGACGTGCCTAATATTAAAACATATGTTAAAAAATAACAATTACTCATTTTTATTAGAAACATTCACTAAAGTAAAAAATGTGACAGCAATCCTATCCCTAAATGTAAGAGCTGTTATTGCATTTAATGCATAAAAAATAAACTAGTAGATCATTGTAAAGGATGCTTGTAAATGTGTCTCGTGGTAGATAATACAGGCCATGTGTGCTGTGTATGTGTTGTCTTAGGCTGCTTTATAGTGGGCAACTGTGTTTTGAGATATTTATTTTAATATTCATATATATATATATATTTCATAGGTCAATGGGAATGATGTTCGTTTGGTGTGTTCTGGCTCTTTTGACTCTGGCCCCAGTGGCTACAGGTACTGTTGCTGGAATTATGGTCAGAGTAACCCAGACTGCACTTGATAATGGTGAGTGTGGGCTAAACACAACTGATGTTTCAAATAAACCTGAAGTATGATGCTATGCAAAAACAATAATATGTGGTTCGATAAAAATCTGTATCTGTGATCTCATATGTGTTTATATCTAACATTTGATTATATACTGAATTCAAGTGAGGACATATTCTTAACCAGAACACTAATCGTTAACCACCTACAATATAAATTCTTGTTTTTACCAAAGGTCGACAAGTTGTAGTTGACATTTTGGAGGAGATGTTAAAAAACTTTACAATACCATATAATAACAACGTTAATATTACAGGGTAAGAAGAGTGTTCCTACAGAGTCTTCTTGCATTAGGTTAACTTATTCTTATTGATTTTATACTCATTCTAAATTTTCTTCCATATTTCTGTTTCTAACAGGCTACATTACAGTTGCCTGAGAGAGCTTAAATCAGAACTGAAGTTTATTCCTGGCAAAGGTATCAGATTATCAGCTGAAGATGGCAACGTCAGCATGCATGGATCTTGGAGGTTGAACGCCAAAATAATGTAACTAACTAAATTTCTACATCTAGTAAGTGAACTGAGAAAAATAGAAACCAACAACACTGTAAGAAACTCTTACAGTAAGTGTTATTTTGCACGGCAACAACTACAATGGCTGCAGGAGACAGAGAGTTATTACCCAGCAGGTGTTTTAGGGATGTATTGAGACATGTACTTTCTATATGCCTGCATGAGACTTATCAAGGCACAAAACTGGTTCATTTATGGAGGTGATTGAATAAATGTGGCTTTTAGAGAGGAAATAATACCTGATCTCTTTGTTACTGGACAGAAGCGACAATGGAGTCTTTAATGTGACTGTGAGCAGATTGGAATTTGCAATCACTATTGCTGTCAACAATGATGGCAAATCAAAAAAAAAAATTGGGAAATTAAATACTGAAAATATCAGAGGTAATACTGTTAAAAAACACATCATAAATCAGCAACTGAACTTATTCCAGGTTCATAACAGCAATATAACATGTCAGCATTACAATTTAATTGTATGAATGCATCAATGCAGAGGAAATTAAACTTACACTGTTCTTATATATATTTTTCATTATATACTTTTTATATATTTCTTATATATATATATATATATATATATATATATATATATAACATGCTGTTATACAAATATTACGTAACATTCTAACTATAGATGATGTAATTTTGTAATTTGGATTAAACCCAGAATGAGTTAGCCAACTAATATTTTTAACAACTTTGTTACGCTATATTTTCCTGTGCCCATGACAGCCGGCTGATTTCATTAGTAACTTCAGGGGTAAAATCATCAGTAAAATTTATTGAGTGGATTTTCCCAGACATTGTGGCAATCACTGTGAGTAATCGCTGCATTTAAACCACCAGCGCTGAATATAAATTGAGTGAGACATGCTAGTTTCATCTTATTTAATACAATATCTCTGCTGTTACAGATCTGCTCAGAGGTGAATAGAATTATTGCTGATTACAAAAATCAGGGTACTTTGATTCAGCATTATTAATGAGTAATCCATATGAAACTGTTCATATCTTCTATTTATCCATATTAACAGCTTTAAAATGTCCTTTCAGTTTTAGACCTTTTGCACAATTATACTGGAATTGATTTTTCTGTTGTGGGACCTCCTATCATCACTAACACCTCCCTTGACTTGGCTTTGAAGGTGATAATGAAATCAACACACCACAACAGCACACACCCACCACACTGTATGTATTGTAACTATTACAACTTCACAGTTGTAAAGTTAGTTAAAGTTAGTAAGTTAGGACAGTCACCGGAACCTCTCCCCCAACCTCAAGTCCCTCCCCCAGACATATGTCCCCTCCCGTCAGCTACGGTCAATTAGTGAGCGACGTCTAATCGTTCCCCACAACGAGAACTCTGTTCCACTATAGTGGAATGAACTCCCAGCCTCCACCCGAGCTGTTGAGACCATCACAATCTTGAAAAAACAACTCGAATTCGAACAATTCGAAGACACCTGACCAATCCCTAATGCTCTAATTCTCTTTCCTACAAAAAACTTCTGTTCATCTGGTCTCTAGTAGCAAAATACCATATCCGCTTGTAAATGTAGCTTGTAGCCTCGGGTTGTTGGTTCTTAGGACAAAATGTTTATGCTCTCGTCGTTTGTAAGTCGCTTTGGATAAAAGCGTCGCTGAATGAATACATGTAAATGTAAATGTATTGTAGAATGTATGTGTAAGACAGATGGTCTAGTGATCAGCAATGGGTTTGATCAACGGTAGTTCAAAAGTAGGGGGGGGGGTCTGACAATTTGGGAACAGTCAAGTCACAAAATTATGATCAGCATGAGATTGGAACCTTTATTATTTATGACTGGCGTCAGCCTGAAATCAATTGCAGAGCCAACTTAATTATACGCGCCAAGGAAATACAGAACACGTATATTATAAACGATACTTTCACCCATGCCGGTGGATTCTGTCCCTATTTTATCTGTTTGCTTCTTATTATGAGCCAAGCCCAGAAAAGGGCATTGTGAAAACTGCTGAAAACTGTTTCATCTACTCATGACCTATTAACTGCTCTGTCTAAGCAGGAATTTAGACCGTTCCGCGCGCGGCTATCGTGTTGGATTCCAGAATTTCTGCTTACATTTTAATCTTGTGTTTTTCACATTTTTAGGGTGAACCCTCCAAGACTGAGCAACGCAAAGACTCTCCCTCACTTCTCACAAAGTTCCCATTTCCCTCCCACAATGACCAGAAAATGCTCTACGTTGCAGTATCTGCCTTAACCATCAACTCAGCAGCCTCTGTGCTCCACAACAAAGGTGTCTTCAGTTTTGAAATCACAGATGAGATGGTAAGTTCCAAAATGTCACAAGCCGTTACTTATATGTGTAAGTATAGCCAACCGTCGTGTCATTTGTTGTGTCACTCTCAGGATATGAATTCTTGATATTAAGAATAAAATATTGATATAATAATAAAAATCTTTACTATACTCTACTATACTACTACTTTCTACTTTACTATACTTTTACTATACTTTAAAATACTCATTCTTGATATTACATTTACATTTATGCATTTGGCAGAGATAAATAAATTATCATCCTATCCATTTGTCTGTCATAATAGACCATAATTATATTTACTGTTACTATTGTTTTTTTGCAGATTCCCACTCGCTTTCCGTTCCGTCTGAGCAGCAAAACATTTGGAGCTTTCATTCCTTCCGTATGAAAAATCAAGTCATTCAGTTACAAAATATATCATAGTAGATGACTAACACCCACAACTCACTCAAAACTCAAAATGTAATAAAATAATATTGTTACAGATTCCTCAGAATTACCCAGATCAGCTGATGAAGTTGTTGATTACAACAGATAAGCATCCCATCATTACAATTGATGAAAACAATGCTAGTGTTCAGGTCAGCTGTACTGTTTCAGCTTATGTCAAACAGTCCGTCAGAGTCTTTGAACTTAGTCTGGTGAGTCACCTGGTGATCAACAGTTGTGGGTTTACAGAATACAGTATGTATGTGTTTTTGACTCTATTTAACTCTCCCTATACAAATCATAGGAGGCCAGCGCCAGCGCTCACTTAACAGATACTGAACATCACTTCACAGGCGCCATGACCCTCGACAAGTGAGTCTGGGTGCAAAGTACAAAGTTTATGGTCTTATTAAGCATTATTGATGCAAACCCACATAATCTCTCACACAGACTTGATGTGAACTTAAAATATTTAAATGTGGGACAATTTGAGGTAAGCAACGATAAGCGATTATTAAAAGTGTGATAAAAAAACTGATAAAATCTCATCAGAACAATTCTTATCAACAGGTCGCAAAACTGAAGGAATTCTTGAAGATGGTTATGACAGATTTTATGATTCCTATTTTTAACGGTAAGAGCTTTCGGTGTTGTAATAGAAACATGTAAAGTTTGTTTGTATAACCTGTTATTTTCACATTTATTTCCTCATCATTCCTCTCAGCTCATTTCCAGGATGGTTTCTCACGTCTGTTATCCTTCATTACTCAATCACTGTCATTCCCAATAAACACTGAAATTCACATTTTGAAAGTAAGCTCACGTTGTAACAACGCGCTATTTTATATACACTGTGAATATAATGTTGTCATTCTTCCGCGTACCATTAATTAGTATTTAAAAATGTAATTAACTTTTATTTTACGCGCAGGACTACTTGTTGATTGAAACAGATGTTAACTTCACAGGACAACTGTTCAAGAATGAAACACAATGCATATGATCACCGGTAAAAATGGTCTGGGAAGACGATTTAAAGACAAATCAAATGCAAATCAAATGACATAATCTGTTCATTTACTCTGCATTTTGTACTGCATTGCTTTCTACAATTTGCATACAGAAAATCAATAAAAAATGGTGTCTTGCGCAGTTGATTGTCTTTGTTTTTAATTTAATAAAGTTGAGTGACTATTAGCCTACCACATGCGGATCTGATCTGTGCCCACGAACCTAGCAAGCTCCATTTCTGGACCTCGTAATTTATAAAACCCCGCGTACGACCCTGTATGTGTCTTTGTCGTTGTTTTAAAGGATGGATTTGATATATTTGTCCAGTTGTTAAACGCGCACGGAATAAGAGCGCAAAGTCCCTCATCTTTTTGGATCATATGACCGTCTTCCAGTGTGATGCTTTGGATTAGTGTTATAATTTAATTAATTAGTGTTATATTAGCGTAATAAAAATTAAGAGGAGCTTCATCGTTGTCCTCCAGATGGCGC
The DNA here is from genome assembly GCA_036877585.1 of Botia kubotai. Lineage (NCBI taxonomy): Eukaryota > Metazoa > Chordata > Actinopteri > Cypriniformes > Botiidae > Botia > Botia kubotai. The sequence continues at coordinate 41,142 of JAZGTI010001611.1, forward strand.
TGAGGAAGGCAGAAAACCCCTATATTACACTTTCACACAGAGATATGAGGTTTCTATTTACTTGAGTATCTCATTATTTGAAACAAAGCTTTAACAAACATTCTGTGTTAAACAAATACGAAACATTGGTCGGGACCAAACCATTTTCGTGGAGGGGGTATACAACGCATACCAAATTACATATCTGTGGCTACAAAAACAACTACTGCATTTTATCCTGACATTTTATAAAAATGTAGAACATTTTATCTTAATAAAATTATTTAAAAATAAAATTATTTATCTTGATAAATGTCTAAAACGCCTCTTTCTCCTAGTATTTTTCTGGCAAAGTCTTTCAGAATGTCTGAGGCAGGTTTATATTAGTTTACATAGGTAGACGATAGTTAATTAAAAGTCCCATTTATTCACATTATTAATAAGCTTTGTTTTTTTGTCTTTATTTCTGCTTCAAGTTAAGCAGTCTCCCAAATTTTAAAAGTCTATCATTTCTCTGGATTAATTTAAGCAGAATTAACCTAGTTCTGGTTGTATTTAATCCCTGCCCGGGAAACCGCCCCTATGTTTTGTTCACCTTTAAACCTTTCTGAAACCAAGACTATATATCTCTCAGGTTGGACTGTCAGCCCTCCACCCTGCTCTTTATAAATCATGCCCCGGGACTACAGGTTGCACTCAGGTGTCATCGGCACAGTCGCCGCCTGTAACGAGGCGAAACGCAGCCGCAGTCAAACACTGTAAATGCAGGATGGAAAGTGTCACGTGATGGGAGAACCGTCTTTTAGCCGATTAGCGTGCGCCTTCAGAGCGCTTAACCTCCAACAGTCCCAGACATTTGCACGCCCGCACACGCAAATAAACTCAGGCACACTTCCCATCCTGTCGTTCAACTTCAGTGACCTACTCAGCCCTGAGAAATCCTCTTCTAATTTAGACCGATTCCCCTTCCGCGGTCCCAGCGCGTTCGCTCTTCAAAGCTTCTGCTCTTCTTAAGCGACCCAGGTCCTCTCACGTTATCATGCTAAACAGAATATATGCTGCCATGCCATGCTTTTTAAGGAGTGATAAAGGCGTTTTTGTGTACTGGTGATCGAGTGCTGGGTTCCGATGCGTGCAAATGTATCTGCCCGTATTGGTTCTGATCAGTGAAGGATGTATCGTCTGCTGATGGCCCAGGTTCTCCTGGGCTGCTGGAGTGTGGCCCAGCCCTTCTGTCCCTCCCAGTGTACTTGTGTGTACCATGGACGCAGTGATGGCACTGGCGCCAGGTAAGAACTATTGGGGTCTATGACGTAGCTTGCATTGATTTGATAGTGAGTGTTTTAAAGTGTTTCTGTCTTAAAGTTGAGACAATTTTGTTTGTCATGTTCATAACCCTGAGGTGTGGTTTACTGTATGATATTGAAGTAAATGGGTATCTAAAATACAAAGAGTGTTGTTAATATTTAATAATTTATGTAGATATATGTTGATCAAAGAATATGCATACATAATAAGCAAAAAATGTAAGTGCATTTAAAATGTGGATAAGTAACAATTAAAAAAACGCATGATCATAATAGTAATTTGTTAACAACCTGCAAGTCACTGTAAATGTTTA